>VXBX01008449.1:483046-529168 GCA_013400415.1 Scytalopus superciliaris | reverse complement strand
ACCCCCATCCCCCTTTCCCCCCTCCCCCCCCCCCCCAGCCTCCCTCTGTTCTCTTTCTTCCCTCGCTTAACTTCACACCCTAATTCTCCACCTCTTCCCCCACTGGTGCAGGGGAGACAGGGAATGAGGGTTATGGTCAGTTCATCACATACTGTCTATGCCACTTCTTCCTCCTCAGGGGGAGAACTCCTCACACTCTTCCCCTGCTTTAGTGCGGTGTTCATCCTCCAGGAGGTAGTCCTCCATGAACTTCTCAGAGTCCTTCCCATGGCGTGCAGTTCTTCATGAGCTGATCCAGCATCGGTCCCTTGCACTCCTTCAGGTACAGACTATTTCAGCATTGGTCCCCCACAGGGGGACGCTACTCCAGCATGAGCTCCTCTCTCCACAGGGCCACAAGTCCTGCCAGGATCCTGCTCCAGCATGGGCTTCTTATGGGGTCACAGCCTCCTTTGAGCATTTGCCTGCTCTAGCATGGGGTCCTCCATGGACTACAAGTGGATCTCTGCTCCACCATGAACTTCCATGGGCTGCAGAGGGACAGCCTGATTCACTATGGTCTGCACCACAGGCTGCAGGGGAATCTGTGCTCTGGCACCTGGAGCACGTCCTCCCCCTCCTCCTTCACTGACCTTGGTGTCTGCAGAGCTATTACTATCACATATTCTCACTCTTCTCTCTGACTGCAGTTTCTATTGCTCAGGTGTTTTTTTTCTCCCTTCTTAAATCTGTTATCCCAGAGGTGCTACCACCGTTGCTGATGGTGCTCAGCTGTGGCCAGCAGCAGGTCTGTCTTGGCTGGCATTGTCTCTGTTGAACACAAGGAAAGCTTCTGGCAGCTTCTCACAGAAAGCACCCCTGTAGACCCTGCAGTCCCTGAAACTACCAGAACCCAATACAAGAAGAAATACAACCTTTCTTAGTAATGGTCCAATAGTTAATGTTAATAGGCAAGTATTAAAAAAAAGTTTGAGGTGCTGCATCTTGTTCAGCTTTATTGTAGGCATATGGTAGAATTGTCATTGAAGTGAACTGAATGTGTCACTAATACTTAACTGTGAACAGATTAAGATGTTCATGTTACAGTGGGGAAAAAAAAACCCTACAAAATGGACAAATGCTTGACTGATTATCTCTTCTCTCCTTGCAAGTACAAAAGCAAGACAAACACCTCATTCGTGAAATGTCGTTACATGTTTCTTTCCAGTTTTCCTATTGATTCAAACGTTTCTTTTATCATGTGCCACATATGGAAGTGGAGGGTACATATTTTATGAGACATTGCATGAAGAAAAATTTTCTTCAAGCTACTTTATTGCTTCCTGTATTCTACACTGTATCTGCTGTAATGCCACAACCTATTTGTGTTGATAATACTTCCATTTCAACTCAAATGTGGAAAATCTGGTAATTATTTCCATATTGAGAGTTTTGAACTTTTTTTTTTTTTTTTTTTTTNCTTATGAGCAAAGGAATGAAGGGTTTTGTAAGGTTTGGAGGGGGTTTATTGCAATTTTTTTTTTTTTTTTTTTTTTTTTTTTTTGTGGGGGGGGGTAGGAGAGGGTGGTGATGGTTCTTTCTTTAAGGTCCAAAGCAATGCTTAATGCTCTTTCGTTTCTTGCATGAAGATAGCCAGCAGTTCTGAAAATGAGAAGGTATATTTGAATAAATCTTTGGTTTTGTCTGAGAGCCATTGTTTGAAATTCTGTATGTTTTTTAGTTTTGCTGTTTCAATACTTCATCTGTGTATATGGAGACTCAGACATGTTCCTGTGGACAGCATCTCCAAAACAGAAATTTAGGTTTTTAAAGTTTACCTATAAATGAAGAGTACATAAGATTTGAGTATTTAAAGCAGGGTTGAATGAAGCCAGGTAATGAAGTACCGGGAAACTCCAGGACATGATTCTGAATAGCATTGCTCACTTTTAGCATCTTTATAAACCTCATCTCGTTTTGAGGAATAAGTGCTGTTCATCTTTATTTGGATGACTATTTCAAGACTATTTTTGCTGTCCCTTGCCTGCCTCTGAAACATGTTTATGCCCTCATATTGTTATGGTTGTTAAGTGAATGATAGCCAGCATTTACAAGTCTCTTGGTATTTGAATCTAGGAAGCAATATTAGTGAAGTTCTCAAATTCACCTGGGTTACAACATTATTACACTTTTAAAAACATTTTCAAAATAAATGTTATTGTTTGCTAATCCTAGAACACATTCATCGATAATTTATTTAGGACTATATTCTTCTATTTAACAATTTAAGAACAAAAGCCTCCACTGTCACTCAAATCAATCAAAATATTGGGTTTAGGTTATACATTGTACATATGGAACCTGGCATGTAAAGCAGATGGTATGTAAAATTATGCATAGCATGTCTGGAGAACCATACAATATCTAAATGCAGTGCAACAGAACAAGGAAAGAGTGTCACGTGCAACTTAAAATATCAATCACTGGACTGTGTCTAGTCTCAACTCTGCTTTGTTTTCATGTGTATGTGTGTGTTTATGTGTGTGTTCAATTTTCTCTTACTGCAGTCAGGACATTTCCTTGATAATATGATCTTACCTCAAAAAGCATACAAACTGAAATGATATGCTACTGGCTAAACAAAACAAAGATTGATATACAAGAAAAACCAGTTTAGTTCAGTTTGGGTTCAGAGTACAAATGCATACTAATTTAAAAAAAAAAATAAGAACAGAGCTTTCAATATTTTAAGGAAAATATTTTAAGAAAAATGGCCAGATACCATTTACTACCAAGACTGTGATTTTCTGTGTTATTTATGCTCTTGGTTTGCCCAGCCCAGCAATAGCACTTAATAGTACTTCTGTCCTGTTGCATAAATACTGTTAGCTCCTCACACACCCTCTCTGTCTTAAGTATTCCAAGTCTGTAAGCACAAAATTTCTTCATGAACACACAAGCATTACTGTGCATTGTTAACACAATCAGATGAAATGGTAATTGCAAAAAGATTCATACCAGCAAACCCTTAAATAAATATTAGTCCTTAAGCATATGCTGACCTCAAAGGGACATAATCACATTTTGTTGAACAAAGATGCTTTCGTGGTCAATGACCATGAAAAGTAATAATTTTTTCAAGTTTATTCAAGTGTTTAAATCTGTGGTTATAAAATGTTTTCAGCATCACACAACTTTAACTTCTATGGGAAAAGCTTTAAATATTTCTCCCTTTTAATGTTTTGTATACTTTAGAAGCACTGCAAGCTATGAAGTTGTACAGCTGTACTCTTTCATATTTCTAGTCAAAATGAACTAAGATAAGACATGAAGGTTGAAGTTTATAATTAAGGACTACTACAAAATGAACTTTATATATAATACCAGGAACTAACACTGCACAAGGTAGACTTTAATAGCCAATTCTCTAAGATTCAGGCATTTTTTAAGAAGTCAAATTGAAGGAATTGCCCCATGTTTAAACTGATAAATATCCCCAAACGTTTTTAAGGTTTTTTAAGCTACCTAAGTTCATAGAGCATGTTTCACACTACAAAGTAAGTAAATAAATAAATAGATAGATAATTCCTGTACTCTTTACATCTTATTTGTTTCCAACAGTGTTGCTTGAGAAAATACAGCTCTCTGTCTGGGGGATTAAAGTTGCACATTTTTTCTGATACATTAGAGAACAGTGTCTATCAATTTATTTCTCTTTTAGAAATGAAAGAATTTTTGTCCATTCAAATCACTAATACAATCTTGTATTATAATGGCTTGAACAGTCTTGACTACACACAGTTGCTGAAGTCTCCAAAGAACTGTCATACATAAAATTATTAGAATGTATTATAGCAGACACATATTCAGAGTCTATCAAGGGATGACAGAATTTTACATAACAGCAAAAATTGTTTAAAAATGTCTGTGGATTGGTAAATGACTTAATAAACCAATTTATAATACATATATATGCACAATATTTCTTAAAAATTATGTAAATAAAATTTTAATATTAATTAATGACTCCTGTGTAGAATTAAGTGGAAAGTGAAACAACAAAAAAGGGATTTGTCCTCTGCAACAGGTACTGAAGCTTACTCAGCAGCATGTAAACTTTCTGCACTCTCTAATGGACTTTCAACCCACATCAAAACCTCCCTTTGCAACCTGACATTGGTACTATGATGACAGCATTAGAAAACTGGCATCTCATGGGAGACAAGTCAGTTTACATCAATGGAAATGGATTTACACTGCAACTTGGATTCTTTGCAGACAGGTTTGTTTTTATTTTTCCTCTTACTCATTATAGAAGGCATGACTTCTGGCAGGTATACAGACACACCTGAGTTTGACAAAATCCTGAATGAACCTAGAAACAAAGTTGGAAATGGTAGAATCATAGCAAAATGAACTAAAAAAAATATACTGGGATGTGTTTTGTTGGGCTTTATTCAAGAGAGGGGAAAAAATGCACTCTTTAATAAAAAATTCTTAAGATGGAAGCAAAACATAAAATAAGTGCAACTGAGGTAAAAAATAAAATTATGAAAGTTGAGTTACCTAACATGTTCTGGCCATGGGAGAAGTAACTAAAGCTGACATACTGACAGGATGGGAGCCTCAAAGAAGACTAAAGCCAGAAAATAACCATTTCCCATGTTGGAAATCCAGATGGCCCTAACAGATTTTGTGTGCATTTGTATACACATTTATCTGTGTATATACATGTGCATACATATATAATTTTTTTCTTTTAATATCAAAATCTGTATAATGCCCTACTTGGTTACTGCCTGATTCCTCACTCCAGCAGGGATTTGCTGTTCTTCCTGTATGACCATCAAGTTACAGAGGAGGATATGACAGAACAATAAATAGCTGAGAGTGGTTAAACTGTTTCCTGAAGGTAAAGCAGCAGGGTCCAATGGTTCTCCTGCAGAATGTTTTAAATCCAAGGTTATAAATAATAGCCAGTGCTGTCAAAGGAAAAAATAAGAAAGGAAAAAAAAAAAAGTAGCAACCATATCCTGGAAAGGGAGAAAACAACTTGAACCTGCACTTCAGTGTGTGAAGCCAGTGTTACATGATGTCCTGAAAAACATGAATCTGAAAGATATTTTGCCAGCTACAGGATAGTGTCATTTACAATCACAGTTGAGATCTTCCTCAAAACTTGAAAAAGGAACTACAGGCTTACATTGAAGAAATGGGAAAGATTAACAGTGAATGTAATGTGGGGTTTTCAGGAAAATGGAAAATGACAGTAGACCAATGGAGTATTTAATAGAGCATTTTAATTAATACCGTAAATAGATGTACTATTTTTCTTATCAACTGTTGATGTTGAAAAGACAGTTGACTGGATTGAGTGGAGCTAACTTTGGCATGATGTCAGAACTGAGATGTGGGGTAAAATATGCTACATAATTTGCTGCTGCTCATCCTCACCTTTGTAAGCGCTGTATAAGTATAAATAATGTCAGAGGTGACAGCAAATCCTTCCTCTTTATAATTTCACGTTCCTGCCTCTTATAAAAGGATTAATCTCAAATGTAAAGCAAACCAGATTTGCAGTAGGAAAAAGGTCTGTCAGTGGAGAATCTATCAGTATAGTCAAACAACTTGTCTTTATTTGTCTTTTGGTGGAAAATTACATTCCTGAGTGGTGATGCACAATCTGTACATAATAATCTATTACAATCTTTTTGGCAAATAGTTCTGAAAAAGAAAATGTGACTGATAAGCTTCTTATCAACCACAGTTTTCACTCAGAGGAAGAAAATATTTGAGGAGAATTAGTGAAAAATTTGTCCTAGGATTAGAAGTACTCAGTTTGCATATGAAAAAAATCTGGTTACAACTGACTGCTAGCTACTCTTTCAGCTACTGTATTCAGTTGTTTCTGAACTAAATGAAGATCACTTCCTTCAGGTATAGCCAAAAACACGGGCCTTAAAAAGCTGAACTGTGCAACTGCAGAAAATGGAAACTCAGACCTTCATTCTGATGTGCCTAAAAGCATTCAGTTCCATGGTTTCTTTCCCAGCAGTTCCTTCAGGACTAATCCCTGACTGCAAGTGAGGTAGATCTAGGTGGACATGAATCAACAGCACTTTCCTGCCTTATATATTGGACCTACAGTATTGTAACTGCCTTTGTTTCCCTCCTGGTGGCCAGCAAAGGGATTGTTTATGGTGCGGCTGTCTCAAGAGTTTTTGGATACCTCCACCTTACACAACATTCAACAGCAGCAAGAAACAAGAAAGAATTAATTTTATGTCAGAAGCTTTACTTGTGAGCATTATCCTTGAACAGAAATGATTTTCTTTAACAAAAAATGGATTGAAAAGATATACCTGTCATTCGGATTTGTCGTTTTTCTTCTTCTGTAACAAGGCAAACTAGAAATTGTTTGTTTGTTTGTTTCATAACCAAATAGCATATAAGTTTTTTAACCATGTGTGTAAGTTTTATTTTCTTTCCTGATTTTTTTTTTTTTTTTGTGAAAGTAGGAAAGAATTTCAATGAGAAAAAGAGGAGAAATAAGAAAAGGGGATAAAAATAGTTTCTAAACTATCAAATAATTTTCTCTGTTACAAAATGTAAATACATTTGATTAATGGCTCTTTATTCATCATCTTGAAAATATTATGTATGAAATTTTAAAAATCCATTTTACTAATGTCACCTCAGAATGGATCAAAACTTTTATTTCAAAAGTCTTGTCTTTGAAGATTTTTAGTCAACTCTCAGGAAAAAACTTGAAGCTGGTTGAAATTTCTTTGAAATATAGACTTTTCAGACATGTAAGCTCATTGAAAACAAACTGTCTGTAGAAAAGACATATTTCCATATATACTTTTGTGCACTGAAGTCATATATTAATTAAAAGACATATTTTCCTTTTTTCTTAAACTTTAAGATGAGGTTTTATAAAAATTAAAAAAAAAAAGAAACAGAAAGAAGCCCCCAAAATATTGACACAAGATTCTTGATTTGTCCCAAATTAAAATCCATTTCTTCCTAAACTTCAAAGATTTTAAACTTCCTTTTGAAATTTCCAAAAAAGAATTTCAAGAGCTCCAAACATTTTTCCTGATGGTAAAAATGCTTCTTGCCCCATTTCAGAGCAGACACAACACTGAGTAGATCATGGTTTAAGTCTAATGGATAAAGTAGAAGTATTAGAGCTATTCCAGTTGCTTTCCTGGAAATGTATTTGATTAGTGGAGGTTGATTATTTTATTCCTCAATGCATTGAGGAAGACATTAGGTGAGAAGAGAAAGAAAGAGGAAAGAAAGTGTCTCTTTGCCATAGTTGAAGGAAGTAGTTAGTGAGAAATCAGATGTGTCTTCTTAACAACTTTGAGAGGAAAATTCCCTCTGACTGAACAATATATATGCTCAGGATGTAAGTTTAAAATGTAGATAGAAACTTAGTGTGCAGCTGGAAAGAAATCTAATTTACTTATTCTAGTGTTTCATTACCTTAAGCTGAATATGTGTTGTTTATGTGACTTGACATGGATCAGTAAGTGGTGCTTATGGACGAGACAGCTTGTCTCTAGACTCGGCTGTGTAGCAGCCCCAGTGCACTGGGTCAATATGGAAAGCACAGCATGGAGGTACAGTGTAAATCCCCAGCGTGGTGGGAGACAGAAGCTGGCCACTTATGTCTGTTTATCCCCCAGGGACACAAGAGAACAGATTTGTCAGGGTTTGTCTCTTTTATTCCAGTAATAATGAGAGATTAATTGGGAATGTTTACTGTTGGAAGACTAATTGGGAATGTTTGTTGTTTACATGTTTGTTTGTTTGTTTGTGGGGTTTTGGGGTGTGTGTTTTTTTATTACAGCTGCATTTTTGCTCCTTGCATATAATTTTTATAAATTGAAAAATGCAAGCCTCCCTCTAGCCTGGAGGCCAGCTAAGCACAGTCACTTCCATATGGTTAAGCTCTCTTAGCCTCCCAAGCACAGGCTGCATCTAGCCTGCCCCTTGGGAACAGTCCCTAGGCTAGGCTAGTGCCTTAGCTGTGCCCAGGAAACCCTTGGGGGCCGACTGGTCAAGTAGCCAAGATCAAAAAAGTGTCAGGGACTGCCCTGAGATTTTACGTTCTAGAGAAAAAGTAGTTCCAGGGCATGATTACATGCCCTATCACGATTTAATTCATTTCCATAGATGTAGTCTTAGTATTATTTAGGTCAGTATGGCTCCAAATACATAGACACTGTTTATTCACTTTTCTTGTTAGGAATGAACTCAATGGATTTAAATGGTGCTACTGCAGCACAGCATGACATTTTTACAAATAGTGTACAAGGAGCTTAATATTTGTTTGTAACAGTAATTAACTGTGGTATATGCAGTAATATTCTGAAAGCAGTGGAAGATTTGAACATGGTAAAATGTTTTAGTATATGGTGGCTACTTTTCCACATACTTTTCTGCATTATTTATAGTTATGTTTCTCATCAAATGCTGGGGTCAGTTTATTTGTAAATTGCTGTTATAGGAAAGCTATTATCTATTCACAGTGAATTTGTTATCAGAGATTTATAAAGTATTCACAATCTGATATTTCAGAGATACAAAAAAAGTGAGGGTACAAGCACTCATTTTCAAAGATGCATTACTTATTTTCACGAGAATGCAAATGGAGACAAAAAAGTATTTGGTAAAATACTGAGTATTCTGTGTGGCAGGAAAAAAAAGCAAACCTTTTAGGGTGTGGTCTCAGAAATCAAACCCCTTTATGCCTTAAAATAGAGACTTTTTAGCTAACTGAAAATTATGCTTACACAGGATGTTTGGATACTTTTAATAAGTAATTGTATTACAGTGGACTAATTGCATAAGAAAAATAATGTTTAGTTGTGGGGGAAAATACATTTCATTTATAGTGATTCTTATAATAAGTTTTTATTTCTTGGTATTTGCCACTACTGTGCATCTTTTGCAATATCTACAAGTCATCTTTTCTACTCTATCTTTTGTTGGTGAGCTTTTGCAACGTTTTATATTCTTTCACTGATGTGGGATAGCACAACTTCAAAAACACTATTAATCTGGGTATGGGTAAATTGAAATGTTGCCTAGAAGAGACTCTACTTCTCAGTATAATCCTTCAATACCAGTTTCGTGGTTTATGGGTTGCATATGTAAATTACGGTGTTCTCAGGGGGAAGTTAAATAGCAGAGAGCTAATAATTTCCCAACAATGGTAAAATAATTGCCTCCAAATGCTGTGACCCCAGGTGTGTGGTAAGACCAAACTTCTGGTTATGGTCATGAGGTCCCAGTGCCTTCTCTGGACATTGCCTTCAGTTAGGGCTGGAGCAGTCTGCATTTGTTTATTACTCATGTTGGGAGAAAGAGCAAATCTAAATATTTTAGCCATTTCTTTTTCTAAGTTATGCTTTTAGGATATCTCTCAGGGGAGTTTGAAGGAGTCTGATTTAACTATTGCATAAGAACATACTGAATAAACTTGATGAACCCAACTGAAAAAAAAAAAAAAAAAGGACCTGAATCTGATAAATAGGCTGTAGTCAAATATCAGTTTTATTATTCAGTAGGAGCTATTTGGCTTGACCAACAAAAAGTGAAGATTTTTTTATAAAATTGAAACTTAATGAAGCATACCAGGATTTTTAGCTTAGCTTTAGTTTGGAAGTTGAAATGATCTATAAGTCACTTACTTTGCTTTAGTGAAATCACTGAGTTCCCTAAAATTCTTCATGCTTGGAAAAGTGTGTGTAGCATGTTACTCCAAAAATGTACTTAGAAACAATAGGGTAGTAACTGATATTGAAAGATCCCTGGTAAAAATTATTCATTGTATATGTCTGCATATTGTTTTCTAATTTATTCTTAAATATATATTGTACACACTCTTACCTAAATATAAATGCATTTTATCACTTGGTGTGGCATGTAATGATTAAGAAGATCTGAGTGTGTTGAAAAAAGTTTAACTTATTTATCAGTGGTACTTGAAAAAGAATAGTTAAGTAAGTAGATCTAAAGCTGGCCTGGAGCTTCTTTGGTGTGTGTCTGAAGCATGTCTACTATCTACAACTGTAATTCATAATCTAAAGAGCATCCTGCTCCTTGCATCCTGCTGTAACTCCTCTAGTGCCTCTGGCTTTATCTCTTCTCTCCCTTCACTTTGGTCTGCAGGGATGATATCTCTCAGTTGATGAGTACAAGTCATACAGACCAGAAGAGAAATTCATACCAAGCAGTTGCTAATGGATAGCGAACTAGTAGCCAGTGTCCAATACAGATCAGACACAGAATGTACCACAAGTTTGAGATTTCTTGAGTTGCCATTCTTTTGAAGATGAGGCTTTTTCACCCAGCCTGTTTCTTGGAAAAACCTCCACAATTATGATCTAGCTTTGCAAATCACGTTGCAGACTGCCTTAATATCAAAACATTGTAATTTGTGGCAATAATTGCCTATTAAAAATTTCAGTCTATTTTATAAAGGTACTTTGAACAGACATTAGGCTGAGATATTCAGGGAGAAAGATCATGACACATTTGGTAACAATCTGGTACTGGTGCCAATAGCTTCTTATAAACTGCAAACCCAGATGTTACTCTGGACAAAATTGTACCTCCCTCTTAACTGCTTTTGGCAGGGGGCAGGCCTGACTCTGATCCCACTCCCTGATCTAACCTTGAAGCTGCTTTTACTGTGGTGGAGACCTCTCTATTAGCCTAGTCCTGCAACTGTTTGACACATGCTTCAAAATTGTCATAGCCCGACTGTTTCAGCTGCCATGTCCAAAGTGATACTGTCTGCTTATAACTCAAAGTATAACTCTGTCATACATACACTTAGTGCAGAATGGTTCTTAAAAAGCATTTTAATCTGCTGGCATTTTAGTTCGTAGGCCTCTGGGGTCAGGTTGAAAAATTACACTAATGCTGAACTTACTCTGATATTCTGGGCAGCCTTCTGAATTTTAAATAACTGTCCTCAGAAGGCTACCCTTTTCAAAAATTATCTTAAAGGCTGCACACAGAATTTTAAGCTCAGTTCAGTTAATAGCACACTGATATGCAGGGTGAAATTTATAAAAATACAGGGTAAGAATATCTGAATTTATAGATACCAGCAGTTATTTTAGTTTTCATTATCTGAGGATCTGGTCCTACAGTGCTAACTATATGAGTTCTGTGTTACTGTAATTGTTAATATTTGCATCTGAATTAACTGTTCTGCATTGTTGGTTTTGTAGTTGACTGCCTATTCAAATATGTGGGTTTATTTTGAAACCTATATAGGAAATGATCCTTTTATAATCTGAAAGTAGGCAAGGTGAAAGATACAGGTCTATTTTTCCAACCAATGACATTACTTAATCCATTCTCTTACATGCATATAAAGAAAAAATAAGATTACCCACATCTTTGCCTTTGGAAAGATTTATGTAAGTATTTCATACTTAGCTTATTCAGTATTTGTTACTTCTCCCAGTGTTCTACTTGTATGGTGTCCCCCAGCCTGTGTCTTACAGCTTCTTCTGCTGTGGCCTCTTCTATTCTAAAATTAAATCTGATGATTTGTGCTTGTCCAGCTCAACTCCATTGGGCTGCTCCTCTGGTCCGCTATCACCTACCTTCTCTGATCTGACCCTGCCCTCAAACTCTTTCCAAACCACAGATTGCAGTGGGCATCTGGCCATGGAATAGGACCAGATTTTGGGCACAAAACAAACCCCACTGCTTCCAGGCAGGGACCGAACCCGTTAGCCATCTGTTCTGGCTGATCATTAGGGATAAAGGCTACCCAAAGTTAGTTTTTAACAAGGCCTTGAGCAAGTGTACCTTTCCGATTTTTCTGAACCATCTCTTGCTTTCAGCCTTAGAGGCATGATAAGTATTCTTTATTCTCTGTATTGAAATCAGATTTTGAAAAGCTGAAAACAGTTCTCACCTCACAGCACATCTTCTTACTCAGCTCGACTGGAGCTGTTCTCCTTTGGGAGGAGGTCTTTCTGAGCCAGAGGGAAAGGAAGGATGAGCTCAATATATTTCTTGTTCTACCAGCTGCCACCAAACGTATTCATCTTCCCTCCAAGGAACTATGAGTCCAGATCCATTCACACTGTGCACCCTGATGAGACAGAGTGACATCTTCCATGATAGGTGATGAGGTTATGGTTCCAATTTTTTTTTTTTTTTCTTTTTTTTTTCCCCCATATCTAATGAGAAATGCCAAAACAGATGTGTTTCACTGTTGTACTTCCAGGAGTAGAATGAAGTAAAAAGCCCAGGATGGCAGTGAAGTCTTGCAGCATGCTGTGTATCTGGACTGTGAGAAAAGGAGATTATTTGGCTGCCCAAATAAGTCACAGTCTTTTCTGAATACTCTAGCAGGCTCTAGGAAGCAGGTTTAGCAACTTCTCATCTACTCTGTGCTGGAAAGGCTTATTAACTCTGCCATGTGTCCAGTCCTTTGCTAGTTAGCAAAGAGTTTCTAGAATGTTTCTTTGGCTCCTTTTAAGATTGTGTGTCTTATTTTTAGATTGACAGCAAACTGTGCCTGGCAGTGACATCTGCAAGCTATTCTTTCTGGGGCTGAATGGCTGCTTTTGTGTTAGATGTGTGATGCATAACACACCAGTTCTGCTTTTTGAGTAGAAGGAGGGCAGGGTTTGCTTCAGAGGGTTTATTTTATCCTTGTTCTAGTCTAAAATCATTTGCCACCATATGAACTGGGTAACTTTTTGGTTGCTAGTTGAGGTAGGCAAAGGTTCTGATTCTCCACAGAAGCCTTTTGGTACAAATGTGTTCCAAATAATACAAAAAAGAAAGTAATTGTAATGCTGTACATTATTTACAAAACAAAACAGAAGGAAATAATTTACAAATAAACAATTACTTTAGTAAACAAATTATTAATGTCTATAAGCATGCAGTTGTATAGAAGATGTATCATGAAATCCCTGTCTTTCAAAGCTAAGACTCCTCTTTCAAAAGTTTTGGTTGGGCTCCTTCTGAGGACAGAGCTCTGCTGTCAAACTATTCTACTTGATTAGTAGCCCATTTTCTCATCTGGGGACATCTTTGCTGAAAAAGAAAAAAAAAAAAAAAGGATCAAAATGTAATTTCATTGCCTTTTGCTCACTCTTGGGAAATAAACATAGAGTTACCCCTCTTTTTGTGAACCACAATTGTGATTGTTATCCAACAGATTTAGGTCTTGAGTAACAGAATACTGTATTACTTGCTTTCATAATGCTAGTGATTCATCTCAATTTTTCATTTATATGAAGAATGACCTATGCTTTCTTATACTTTCCTCTCTCTCAGAATTCGACCCAGAATTTCAATGTCACAGGAAGAAAATAACATCTATGCGAAAATAATCTGCTTCATCATATATCATTCTTAGCAGCATCACACTTTCACCTTTTGCAAAATTAGATGATGAATTAATAAATTGGTGTTTGTTCCAGTGATAATGGAAAACTGTGACTACTTAACAGTCTCATGCCCTCTCTGTAATTGAAATTTGCAAATATTAATGAGATTATACCACTGTTCTGTCAATAAATATTATCAACTGAGTTCATTTGTGTGGAGGTCTTGGGATTTCTGCAGAATGATTTTGCATTGTCACTCTAAAGGTTTCATAATAAACTTGAGAGATCATGACTACCTTTTTGAATTAACTCAAGTCCTCTCAAACTTTATATAACATGTCATGGGGTATAAAGTATACAGCTCTTGCACATGTAAACAGACAGGGAGAATGCACACTGATGTGACTGTTGCTTATGAAGTGCTACAACTATTTGGAGCCTTGCAGTTGCATCCCAACCTGAAAATAACTGAATGACAGGTAATGTAGAGGTATCCCGGGTGCAGCTTATTCTTGAATGAATATATATCTTTCCTGGGCAAAAAACATCCAGTACTGTCTCTGGGAGACAAAGCCCAAAGCTCTTACCTCATACTTATGTGTCAGTTTTGCAATAAAAAGTGACCCTGTAGTTAACAAACTCCTTAGTTATTCATGCAAAGCTGCTGGAAAAAGATGAATCCTTTTGCATAGGGTCTGGAATAGCCAAAGCTGAATCCCTGTATGTACACAGAGAACAGGAACACTATGTGTGATAGTACCGCTTGGCGACACCTGCCGTACAAATACCATCCTTGGGGCACTTCTAACTACCTCAGTTATGTTTAATAACTGTGAGAAGTCAACATGAGGTTTTGAAGGGGTTATACATTTCTGAAAATGTCCCTGAACTGAAATTTCCAGGCAGCCTATTGCTGTAGGTACCTGGAAAGGTCAAGGAAAATGGTTTCTCTTTTTACCTTTGAGGAAAACTCCACAATTGTATTTATCATTAAAAGGCAAAATACTTGAATATTTTAGTGCCTGAGAAAACTGAAACTTCCAGAACTTCGAAACTAAAAAAGTTAAATCCAAAACCATCACCCAAATATATTTTTCTTAAAATATAGTTGGTCATTCCTGTGACATTTGACTGAGCTCCAGCTTTTTGAAAAGTATATAGTGAAAAGATTTTTTTTCTAAGTTTATAAATAAATGTAACTCTCTTTATATATTTTTGCAATTATTTGGAATATACTGAGCATTCAAAGGAATGAAAGAGGTCTCTTGTCCTCTCTATTTGCCATGAAGGGTGTCCTAATGCACATTTTCAGCTTTTCATTGCAGAAGAATGCTGTCCTGTGGATTGCTTACAGAAAATGGGAGTCTGTATCTGAGATAGGCAGTCAAATGACATTGTGTAGGACACAGTCAGCATATTTCAAACTAAGAAATCCTTTTTTCTCTTGTTACCTTCATGTTTTTCTCTAAAACATCACCAGATAACCTTGGAAAAGTCCTACTAAAAGTACAACTAGTGAAGAAAACTTAAGATGTCATTGTGCAAAAATGTAAACTTAGTAAAAAAAACTTATTGCAAGTATTACCTCCCAGTTTTCTGTGCTCTGTGTTTTGAAAAAGGTCAGACAAAATTATCATATTTTTTCTCCTGACCTTAAAATCTTTGTCAGCACGTTTTACTTTTTAGTGGAACCTGGCACTGACATTTCTCTGGTGGTTTTCTGAAGGTTCTGTCTTTTATTTTCAAATAAAAGTGGAAATCCAGTGGAGGGGGGCTGTGCACAGGGTTGAGGGGAGAAACATAAATCTGTAGCTGTGACCACGACAAAGTGAAGATTTTGTCTCTCTCTCTCTCTCTTTTTTTATTTTTTTTTATTTTGTGATTGGCACTTGAGTTTTACTGCTTGACATAGTCTAATTTTAGGTGTGAATAGTCATATTGCAAAGCTCTTTGTATCTACACTGAGCCTGAATTCACTTTTGTGATGTGCAAGGTTTCTGGCTCTGTTTCTTACTGCCTGATCCCTGCTACAAAACTAAGCCATCTCGGTTTTTTTGCCAGTTAATTGAGAGAAAACATATGTGCTATAGGAGACTTTCCAGAGAAATATGACTTGAAGATAATTTAAATAAGGAGAAATTCCAAAAACAATCAGTATCCCATCATTCAAATAATTTTCCTAATGATAGAAATTCATAAAATCATGGCATGACTTGCAGTATCATCTCTGAATTTCTTTCATATCCAGGATATTTCCCTAGTATACTCATTTAATTTTCCAAAACTAGGTCTGTGTTTAAATAGCATATGGCCGCAGAAATTAATTTTTTTTTGAGTGTTCTTAATTAATAAAATATATAAAAATATTGCAGAAACTATGACTGTTGATTTCTCTGCCATCTTTCAGAACCTCTTATTTGTTTCATAAACTTTATATTTTAGTTTAATTATTCTACAGATTTCCAAATCCTGTTACAATGTTCACTGTAGTATATGGACAGAGGGAGGGGTGAAGCTTTCCTAACTGTACGTACACAAGGTGCANAATATATATATATTTAAGTATTTCCAGTGTATAAATTGGAATAAAATTTTTTAGACTTTTCTATTATTAAAACTCATTACTTTGTACATTCCTGTAGAATGCATATTTGAGCAAATTAGTGTTTCATCTAGCTGATTTATTGAATTTATTTTCCTCCCTTTTATACATCTGTGCACTTCTGTTTTTCAAAGTATGGTATTCTCAACTGTTTATAAGGAGGCATAAGATACCTAGTAGCATGGAAAGTGCTCAAATACTCAGTAAAAAAGGACATCACTCTGCTAGTAGGAGAGAGATTTCTGTACTAGAAATGGCCAACAGCAGCTGTCATTTTTTTAATATGATTGAAACCTCTCTGATAAGACAGGCACTATTTCATAAAACTCTTTCATCTATTAGCTTTCACACCTTCCAGTTGAGCATGTGACCAATAACTAGAACAAATTAATTTTATTGGGAATTATGTCATGCTTAAACCAAGTTATAATGATTTCTGAAATAAGAACTTGCTTTTCAGAATATTCTTTCACAACATGATCTTTAAAAAATGCCTTAAAAAAAAGCATGGGGGGACACCCCCCCCATCTCAGATTTACTATATCTACCCTAAGGACTCTTCAGGTATTTCCTGCATTTAAAATAAGACAACTGACTGTTTACCTTTTCTAGTAAACTTAGGCACTCCACAGTATTTGCTTGTTACAGTGGGGATTTAAAAGATAGTGTTGCATGCCCCATTCCCAGTGTGGTAAGAGGAGCATGGTCCCATCATCAGAACATTGCTCTCATTAAACATAAAACCTCTGCCTTGTTTTTGGAAGACCTTGAAATCTAAAGATTTAGTCTATTATATAAACAGTTAATTACTGCTTCTGTAGCATCAGTGACAGTAATTCCATGTATAAGTAGAGGTGAAATGTAGGGCAAGATGTATAGGCTTCTTTAAAAGTTTTTGTGACAATCTGATCCTGTATTAAGGTTTCAAGTTTAACTACATTAAAAAGTGAAGTGTGTGTGTGGGAATATAACTACAGTAATGTTAATATTCATAATTCAGAAATGTGTCCTGGGGTACCTTCATGCCTGTTGTCTCATTTATGAATGGTGTATGGGACAAAGCACATACTGAGCAGTAACCTGTGCCTGGGCTTACTGTCCTTAAGGATTACATTAAAAAAATATCCATATGTAGACAGACCTTTTCTGACAACACACTGTATCAATAATTTCTTACTTGTTCCTTTCTTCTCAGACTTGCTAGTTCATTCATCTATGCTTGCACAGCATCCAAACTTTCCCGTGCCCAGCATGTGCTCCCAACCCCTCTGCCCAGCTTTGCAGAGCAGCAGGATGATGACCACGGTTAGGGGAGGAGGGTGTCCCTTGTCTGCACAGAAACATCTGTGGTCATGTTTGGAAGACTTGTGGTGGACACCCTTCTCTGTGGCATAAATATGAACACATCCAGTTGAGGAAAAGTTGGAAAGGCTCAGAGGTTGCCAGAAAAGGGGCAGGCTGTCAACTCAAAGGAAAAGACAGTGATTCTTTTGGTTCAAAAGAGCTTGTATGGGTGGCTAGACCTATAGGTGCCAACTGACTAAGCATAATTTACCAAGTATAGTTTGAGGCTGGATTGAAAGAGAGGCAGAGGAAAAGAAATCAGATTGCAGTCTGCTAGTGATGGCTGCATAATTTTTGCTACTTTCTCATGCGAACCTGTGGCATAACAGGGAGGGAGTTTTAATGTACAATCAACCAGTAAACCCAGCTTGAGACTGTAATATCCCCTTTATCAGTTACTAAACTCTAATAATGGGCCTCTCTCTGACTATTGCACATGGTGTCTGTGATCTGAGACAGGTCCCACCTTGGGTGAAAACATGGGAAGACAGCAGGCTCTCTGTGGTGGTGGCTGTCCTGTATGTGATCTAGTGTGTGACATGAGCTGGGCTCCCAGCATGACTGCAGTGTAGGCATCCCTTTGAGATTCTCAGGTAGGACAAATTTTCAACAGCTGCCTTGGTAGCTAATTAGCCCAATCCAGGCTTTGATATTTGGTTCAGTCACTATATGATGAAAAGTCTTATTTACATATTTTCCACCTGTTGCCTGTTTTTCTATCATCCTAAGACTTCTGAAAGTGTAATATTATGCCAACCTTTACCAGAGTGATAGTGTGTTTGAACCAGTACTATTTAAAGGACTCCAATTTTATACTATTAAGACATAAACAAGATGACTCCTAATTTTTAATTTTTTAACTGCATTACATTGTCATCTTGCTTTTTCTTGAATTTTCTTTTCTGGGAGGAATTCAGCAAAGTTCAGTGCAATAGCAGAAGGAATAAAAGCACATCATCCTGATGGAAATGACTTTTTCTTTCTATTGACGTGGAATACAAACATGAGGTATCCTGTATTTCTTTGTTCTTTATTGAAATTAAAAAAAAAAAAGGAAATAAAATAACTAGGAAACTTAATATGTTTCCTATTCTTTTGGTGTCATTTATACTAGGTTGTTAATCTGAGCTCAAACTCAGAAAAAGGTCATAACAGAAAGGGTCCAGTTGAGTCCTTTCTTGCTTTGCAAAACTTTGTACTGAAATTATCCTTGCATATTTACAACCCTTCTGCAATTGTACACAAGAAACTAGTATTTCTGCTAAATCTTAACAGTAGGTAGATTTGCATAGTGAATTAATACTTGACTTTGTGAAGGAAAAAATAAGAAGAAGCAGGAAAGGAGAGAAAATTGCTTTTGTGATGTGTTAAAGTACTCTAAAATGATCCAAAACCAAACCATTCCCACAATGAGGTGCTTTCTTATAGTCAGATACACATTGTGTCACTCCCAGGTGACAGTGGGCTGTCATTTACCACAGAAGCTTAACCTGCCATGCATTAAGAAATAAAAATGCATATAATATACTTACTTTCCTTTTCTGATTTTCTTCACCCACTGTAATAATTACTGGACTTTTTAGCTTCCTGTACTGACTCTGCAAACACAGTTGATGGTTATGTTACTGGGAAGGAATTAAATCCCCTGCTTGCCCTTCCAGATGAATGCTGCATCTCTTCGGCTTTTTGCATGTTTTTGCACAGTTCATAGTGTCATATGCCACTGCCCCTGTGACTGACTGTAGCCTACAAAGTGACTGTCAGCATTTTGTTGTTGACATGCTCACTCTTTCTGGCATGGAATGTGTATACTAGCTGCATTTAAGCTGCTAATTTTTCCAGATTAGAAGCTAGTGGTGAAAAATCTTCTCCTGGCCAAATATTGAGGACAGACTAATAGCAGGGCAGCCCATGCCACCTAGCCCTACACCACGGAGTAATTTATCTCTCCAACCACCAGCAGCACATTTTCAGCTGCCTAGACACCAGCAGGCCAGAATAGTCCATTTCCATAGAGCTATTAGCATCTTCGTTCTGGGTTGGAATGGCTGCATTTGCTTGTCTGTCCTAGGAAATCCCAAGTGCATCTTTTTTCTTTAGCTGTGAAGTCCTTCTAGTTGTGTCCAGACTGCAGCATGGGTGCACCTGGGGGACAGGGGAGATTCAGGTCTTAGTGCCAGTGGATGTGAACCAGAAGAGGAGGTGATTAGCTGGATGCTATTAGCTGGAGAAGCCCTAGGATGTTTCAAGTTTATGTTTGTGTTTGTTAACCATGAATGGTTAATTTCTTATTAACTAGCTTTTTACTTTTATAATGTCTATATAGAACATAGTTTCTCAAGAAGGCCATTAGTTGACCTTAAGTGCCTAAATATATTTTTTGATAATTTAATTCATGAACACATCCTCTTAGAAGCAGGCAGAAGGGATTTTTTAAACATTAAGTATTAATTTTGTAATTCATATATAACTTTCCATAATCATGTAAATTTAAGTTCTAATTAACAGTGTAGAAATCAAATTATTCTGTTAATCCATGACATACCATTACATTTGATATTTTAACCATGATGAACTATAATTAGATGAAATATAATTAGATCAAAATGCTGTCCTGAACATTTGGTATAAAAAGAAAAATATATGTCTGTGTACATATGCACCATTATGATAAATTTACAAAAGAACATAAGCTAGTTTATTCTAGGTTGGTTTAGTGGTTTTGTTCAGAACATGGCAGGAGTAATTTAAAAGGAGTTTTCTATCAGTTTTATCTGCATTATACATAATGAAACTGTCAAATTGAGTCATTAGTATACTAATTTTGGCTCTCTTAATAATCCTTTTCATATTGTGTAATCTTACACAATCTTACAATGAAGGGAATGTATATAATTGTTGGTTGCACTAATGGCTTGTCTATATAAAAGGAGAACAATTTTAAAAATAGCCACTGCTTTCAGTTGTGCAGTTTGAGAAACCTTATTTAGTCATCCAAAATGAGAAGAAATAAAAATCAGGGATCATGATGTCAAACCAGTAACTTGCCTTTTAACTAAGCTGTAAGTAAGTAAGCAGCCATATAACAAATGGCAAACACTTAAAGATAACAGAAAGGCTTTTTGAATTAAGGACTCAAATGTTAGGAAACGTCACAACCAAGGCACTGTTTTCAGCCCTCTTATAAGGATGCATTATGATTCAGACTTCAATAAAATTAGTGTGCAATACTTTTTCTGAAGGAATCTTGACTCATTGTGCATGATGATTTGAACGGGCTCTCTAGCAAGCAATGTTTTAATTATTTTTTTTCTTATTATTTTTTTTACTGAGTGAATCCATGCTTCATTCACTTCATGCTGTCAAAGCCTTATTTTGAACATAGAAATCCTGATGTTCTCATTGCTTTTTTGCAGTGCTCATTGTTGTGATTTGCAAAAGTCACGAATGTAATTATTAGTCTTTGTAAATCTTGATGAGGAAAAAGGTTATCATTAGTCCATTTTTGTAGTTCAGCCCTGAAGCTCAACTGAATACTGGGACATGAACTGAGTTTTGCTGTTCAGCTTGTAATTCTACAATACAGGTATGAGACCTCAAAGGGAAAAAGAAAGGAGAAGGTAGAGAAGATGACTGATTTCTTTCATGTATTAAAAAAAAAAAAAAAAAATCTCAACTTATTAGGTATTCAAACATTCATTTCCAGAATGTGACTCATTCAAGCAAATTTCTCACTTTTTAAACCAAAACGAAACCCAAAGAACTTATTTTCTTAAAAAAACCCCAAACAAACAAACAAAACAAAAAAAAAAAAGAAAGAAATCCACCAAAACCACCCCAACCAAAAAAATATGAGAGGTCTACTTTGGAATTCGGGGCAGGGGTGGAGGGAAGGAGCAGGTGTTGTGCATGCATGTGTGTGTGTGTGTTGGGAGAGTGCAATGGTACTTCTCTAATCCATGAAGAAGTAATGAACTCAGAAAATATATGAGAGTAAATGGGACCATGGTTGGACAATATGTTACACTACTAAAGTGATAGCCAAATTTCTTAAATATAGATTGACTTGTTTATTTAATTATAAGCTCTATAATACATTTCTATATGCACATAAAAGTCTTGACCAAGAACAGATCTAGAAGTCTGTCTAAAATCTATATTACAGATCTGTTATAATTTCAAAATGCTTGGAATTTAAATGCCAGGCTTTTTTTTCTGGATTTGAACAGTGTATTTCATCAATATGCTGGATGTATATAATACATGTTTTCAATAATTATTCCCTTGTTTCCACATACCTCATATTAGAAATAGCTACTGTATAGGTCTTTCCTCCTGCCAAAAGTGTTTGTTTGAAAGGAGCATTTTGTTTTAATTACATTATCAAATTCCAATTACTCAATTTGGATGCAATCAAAGAATTAAACAAAAAAAAAAAAGAATCCAAGATCTTTGAAGCAATAGTTCCTAATAGTTTGTTGTTTGGTTTGGGTTGAGCTGGGTTTGGTTCTCCCCTCAGGCAAAAGAACTAATGAAAAAATGCCCAAAAGGCCCCAGTGTCGCACTTTGTTGTGTATTCTGTTGGGCATTCTTCTGCAAGGTCCTCAACCTTTTGTGTCATAGGAAACAATGTGCTTTGCTACTTTTTACAAGAGGAAGAATGTTAAAATATGGTGTCTTGGCTATGTTGCGGGTGGATTAATTAATATTCTGCATAGTTTTTCTAAAATTTCAAATTACAAGATTGGGTTTTTTTATTTAGACTCACAGCAAATAGAGAATCATGTGTACAATGCCCTCCAGAAAACACTGCATTTTTTATTGCAGTTTAATTTTATGAAGCCTCATCAACACTGAGGGAAAGTAATTGTAGAACTGTTAGTATATACTGTTCTAAGAAACTAAGTTCATCTATTCAGAGCAGTGCTTGCCTGTTGCAGGATATCAGATCTTTCATTGTAAATTCTAATTTGTGTCAAAGACCAAGCTTTAAATGAATCATGGGTGGTACATATGGTGCAGTAGCACGACAGTGTTATCGCATAAAAATGAACCAAAATGGATTTCAAGATTTCTGTGACCTTACTGACCCTTTGGAGGACAGGAGTAGTCAGAGTCCTTGGGTACAGATGTACCCAAGGTTGTTAAGTGCTGCTCTCAACTTGAAGGGAGATGGTGTGATACACACACTCTCCTTTCTATTGAATGTCACAGCTGACTTGTGCAGATCACAGCATCTGGTGCTGCCTCTGAAATACTCCTGCTCCCCTTACCACAAGCTCTGCATTCTGCTTGATACCCACACCTGCCACTTGGATAATATAACTGAGAATGACCCCAGTGCAATACAGAAACTACATGATGCAATCTGTGATAGCAAATTTTCAGTTTTAAAATCCAACCATATAATTGTATAAATAGAGCTGGAACTAAAAATACGTAATGCAGCTGTGTTTCATCTTGTGTTTTAGGAGACAACAAAGAATGAGTATGCCCCTAATGAACCCTCTCTCTCTCTCCCACACTCTTTTATCTTACAACTATAAATAGTCAATAATCCACTGTAAGTGATGCTGAAGATCAATATCTTTATATTTAAAATTGTTGAGTCTTTTCTGGCGGTATGAATAGCGCAAAGAAATTTGTGAAAGGATCCAAGGGTCTTTAGCCAAAGGAGTGGTGGATTTGCATGGGTTTAGGTCTTCTGATGTGGTTTTGAGATAAGGCGTCTGATACACCTCAGGACTGTAAAATGCTAACCAGACCAACCTGTGGACATACCATGCATTTATGAATTACATAGTAATTCAACATAACTAGAGTCAACTTGAAGACAGATTCTGAGATGCTGGCGTCTTCTGAATTCTGAATAGGCTTCTTTGGCTGGGAGCTTTCAGATGGATTCTGTAGATCTGGTTTCTCCACCTTGCTGTGTTGCCATACTTTAAACTGGATTACTGTAGCTTTCCTTGTCATACTGGAGCCAGAAGTATCAATTACCCCTGAAAAATGTGAAAAATGTAAAAAACATTCCTGGCACCTTGGGCTGCTAGCTCATTGACATGTTCAGACCTTTTGATACAGTCATTTTATCTGACTCAGTCTCCAAATGGCAAGGGCTAGTCTTAAATAAGCATTACATAATCCTGGGGAATCTCAGTGCCTCACCTGCTTTAGCACAACTGCACGGCTTGGTCCTATTCTGTCACCTCCACTTCAAAGAGCACTCTGAGGAGGCACTGATTTGAGGACAGAATCTCACTGAGAGAAAGAGTTTGAAGACAGAGCCTTGCAGTAAGAAAAAAGGGTAAGTTTAGAAAGGCAGGAGTCCATTATATGTCAGGGCAGCACAGCTTGCCACGAGCTAATTGCTCCTCTCTTTGGAGAATGAAATCAAGCAGAAAATAAAACCACTCAGATAAAATAGCACTTGTCTAGGCCAGTAGTGGTCTTTTGGCCAAAAGGTAAGCAGGTGTAGAAACCTGGTGATTGGAGAAAAAACAGAGGTCCTGATGCCGCATCATACTGCAACTGGCTCCAGTCATAGCCTGCATCAAGGCAGGATTACCAGGAGGATTAGTCCGGCAAGGAGAGACCACTGCTCCTACACGTGATCTCCCCAAACTCTAATGACACTTGTCCAAAAGTTGTAACAGCATCATGATCCCTGATGATACCGTGACTTTTTTAATATCAGGGGTTTGAGACGCTCAGGTGCATTACAAGTAATTATTACCCATTGGTCACAATTGCTGACTGAAAGGCACCAAAGCAATGCTCAGGCTCAGAAAAGCCCCCCGAAAGAAGTATTTACTACAGCATGTTGTCCTTTAGGAGGGTCAATAATTCAGTGCAAATGTCACAAATCTGTAGCTTTCTCTACCCTTACTCTACCAGGATAGCAACAGAGGTTGTAATGTATTCTTCCAGTGGAGACATAAGTACTTGTATCAAGTCCCTGTACTGTTACCGAGTCTCTTGAAAACTGACCTCGGCACCAGTTATTACTGCAAAGGGTCTGGTCTGGATAGGTGGAGGGTGGAGTGCTGCTGCAGAAGGTGCTGCACAGCGAAGCTCAGATGTACAGCAGTGCGGTGGCTGCACGGGGACTCCTCTTTTGGGTTACAGAGCCTGTGTTACTGACAGCAGAAATAATCCACCAGAAGAGGACTCTGCCACTGGAATCTAACTCTACTGGAGTCCCTGGTGGGTCCAAAGACAGCTGCACAATTTAAGGATGCCTGTCAAAAAGTATAAGGTTCAAAGGATAGGTTCCAGTGCTCTGACACACCTTACTTCTCTCCCTTCTGTTTGGGAGAGGGTATAATTATCTGGGTCATACGTTACCATCATGTATAAGAAATATGCTGTGATGGTTAGATTTTTTTCTGCTTTATACCCAGTATCTGACCCTATTTAGGGTTTTGAGCATTTTTTCTTTCATTTTTAAATCTCTCTTGGTATAGAGGTTATGGTAGTGGAATGGTAGGGCTATGGGTCAGGCAATCTTTTTCAAGCCAGAATGGAAAAGGACAGATAGTCAATAGTTTTATATGGTATAACTATTACTTTAAAACCCTGTAACACAAATTAATTTCAAATAGACATTTTTAAGTTTACAGTAGCAGAAATGTTTCTAAATAAGCACCAACAAAGAGTATCAGTCTAGAATTTTTATAGGCTAACTTTGCTCCTGTGACATCCATTATTATTGCCCAATTGCTAAAATTCACATAGCTATGAGACTGTTCATTAAGAAAAGCTAGGTGTGTTCATTGACAATGAGGCAAATGATCTTAAAGTGGAGAAACACCATAGTTTCATACCATAAATCCCTACATGAAACTACTTTGTTATCATAGAGAAAGCACTATGGGCTAATGTCTTATGAAGATGCAGAAAAAATAAAATGTGTTTACAGTTTTGAAAGTTTCATAAAGTATTTCCCATTCTTTTGTATATGATGCTAACTTTGTAAGAATTTTGCAAGTTACTTTAATGATAACTGTGATCACTGTATTACATTATGTATTCAAAAACAGTAGCAGAATTTTGTGTATTATTCTGAATAACTGAAAGCTGGAAGAGACATTTGCACAGTCCACAAATGCATTATGAAAGTACTTAATCTGTAGCAAACACAATCTTATATGCTTTTATTATGTACTTTTTCAGATTTAGTTATGACAGAGTACCTTACAGAGCATTTTAAGATATTAGACAAAATTGAATATATTGCCTTAGTTCATTCTAATTTTAAGTAGCTATGGTTTGGGTTTTTTAAGAAAAACTATTGAGTTCTCCTTAAGAAAACTTTTCCCAGTGAATGCAGGAACTGTCATGGGATGGTACACAAAGCTATCTTTTAGCAAATAGCCATTTTCTGAATGGCAATTTATTTTTTCCCTCTGAGTTTGCTTAATGATGTTATTCATAGAATGATAATTTGTCACAGTGTGGGGCTGCCTGCTCCAGCATAACTCAGCAGGGGCTGGGAGCTGCTGTCTCTCTCAGGTCACTCCACTGTGAGGCAACAGCTTGTATGCCTGTAGGAACTCACTAATATCCACACCCCTCCCCAGAAGAGTATCACCGCTCAATTCCCTTTTTCTTTCCACCCCCAATACCAGGTAGCATATCAGAAAAACCTCAAAACAAATAGGAAAAAAGACACATGGATATTTCCTCTTAGATATGGACTTTATTGGAGAGAGTGCTTTCTGCTTTTTATGAATATATTAAGTAGTTTTTTGACACTTCACTATAAATCTGTCAACATAACCAAAATACTAAAGAAGAGAACATTTTTGTGACCAAGTTGTGTAGACGCCCAGAGGGATGGTTTGTCACAAGGTGCCAGTCCACCAGTCAAAAGTGATTATGTTCATTATTGAACTAAGGAAGTCTGAAGTTTGTCCACAAAATAAAACAAATAAATTAATAAATCCAAAACTTTCAGTGTCTTTTGACATGTCTCTTCAATTACTGCCTCGCGTGCCTGGAGGCAGTGACTGCATGTATGTGACTACT
The DNA here is from genome assembly GCA_013400415.1 of Scytalopus superciliaris. Taxonomy (NCBI): domain Eukaryota; kingdom Metazoa; phylum Chordata; class Aves; order Passeriformes; family Rhinocryptidae; genus Scytalopus; species Scytalopus superciliaris. The sequence goes on along the minus strand of VXBX01008449.1, from coordinate 502,825 downwards.
ACTTGATGCTGACACAAATATTACTTGAAGTGTTATGTCCAAACACATGTCTTCACATCTACATTTTCACTTAATTTCTCAGATTTCTCTGATTGTTAACCCTTTTTAGTGGTCATTATTAAAAAAAAAGTCAGGAGCTGTATTTTCACTATGTTTTAGCAATCATAGTTATCAGACATTGTTAACGGATTAGATAAATATTTCCCTCTGCCATTATAGAATAAATTGTATGTGGCTTAGTGGTTCATTCTATAAAGTGGACATTGTAATATGATCATTGATATATTTTTTTTTCCTAATGGCTTTGAAGAGCACACAAGCATTATTAGGAGAATGTCCTGGTTTTGGCTGGGATAGAGTTAATTTTCTTCTTAGTAGTTGGTACGGTGCTGTGTTTTGGATTCAGTATAATGATGTTGGTAGCACATTAATATTTTGGTGTTCGTTCAGTAGTGTTGTTCCCAAGTCAAGAACTTTCTCTGTCAGCAAGCAGGTACACAAGAAGTCCAGAGGGAACATGAATGAGACAGCTGAGTTGAACTGGCCAAAGAGATATTCCATACCATACAACCTCATGCTCAGTGTATAAACAGGAAGCAGTTGGCCAGGAGCCATTGCTGCTTGGGAATAGGCTGAGCGTTGGACAGAGGGTAGTGAAAAATTGCATTGTGAATCTCTTCTTGTTCTTGGGGTTTATTCCTCTCTCTGTCCCTTTTTCATTACTATTACTGTTGATTTTAATATTAACATATTTTACTTTGTTTTAATTATTAAACTGTTCTTATGTCAACACACAAGTTTTACCTTTTTTTCTGCTTGTCCTCCACATCCTGCCTTTGTGGGGGTGAATGAGTGACTTTGTGGTACTTTGGTGACAGTCGGTGTTAAATCATGAGAGAGGAGCTACAATAAAATGTGAAATGCAAAACTGAAGGGCCTACTTGGGAAAAACAAAACCGTCTCTCAGAAATCTCTTCCCCCCTGCATGGCCCTTTATAATTTAACATCTCTGTGTGATCCTCCTTCCTTTTCTTTGTCTTGTGTAACTACTACCACTGTTTACCTACTGAAATCTCCAATAACAAAATATTGTGCACAGAAGTGAACAACTGTCTTAGCAACAGGTTATAACTTTTTCCTTTTTTTTAAATTAGCCTTCAACATCATTGTTCCTTTGAGTTTCCTAAAGGCCAGAAGGCTGCTAATTTTGGTCTAGACATACATGGAGATAGGGACAGGAGAACTGTTTTTTGAAAGCAAGGAATCAGGAGACATTCTGGACCTATGGCTTTGCTTGCAGTAATGTTGCTCCATTAAGATGAATGGAAGATGTATAGATTCAGTGACTTTGAAAATGAGGTTATATAAGCTTTGCAGGGATCCTTGCTTTTGTTCATGCTCTCATCCCCATTGCCAAACAGAAGCCACATGTGTCAGAGAGATTATATGTAGTTTCCTATCTCCTAATGCTTTGTGTCTTCCATCCTTTCTCATCTTGAAATCCGGAGTTCACCCATTGTCTTGGGCTGGATTATTCACACATCTCACAGTGCTGATTACACAGCCACATTTAGACAGAAACATATACATCTTTTTGGGGAGAGGAAGAGTGAGGGGAGTGTGAACTACAGCTTGTTCTGTTCAGCACTGAGGTTGTCAATGGTTTTTTCCAATGTAATGCAGTTTTCTTTCTCAAGTTCCAGAAAACTGTGGGTTATCCCTATCTTCCTATGTGAAAAACAAAGTTCCAAATTAACATTTTTTATAGCACTGAGTTGTTGGGCAAGGCATTTTTTCTTTTCCTTTATTGGTTTATTTGAGGGCATTTCTGCAAGAATTAATAATTTAGACTTATTTTAACTTAGTGCTTAAAATTGATTGTTAATTTCTCTTTATCACAATAATTACCCAAAAGAATGGAAATTTCACAATGAATCTTCAAGCTTATTATCGATCAAAGACATACGGGCAAATGGATACATTTGTTACTTCTGGAAAATGAAATTCTTATTGAAATTATTTCAATGTGGTGGTATAAAATTAAATTTAACAATGGTAATCCAATGAAGAAGCCTTAATAATTAAAGAAAAAAATTTAAGAATTGAAATCAAGACTCCTCTTAATTCTGATACTACTGTAGACAAATTTAGATAATATGGAGTGAGCTGGTCTCCTTTTTCTTCCCTAGCAGAATTATTTACTTGTGTTCCAGTCAATTATGTCTATGTAATTTCATTGCAGGCTTAATCTAAAGACAGTGCGGTGGCCTAGCATTATGTTGGGGTTTAATTTTGCCTTGGGAATCCTTATTACTGGTGATGATGTGTGAAAAGGAAAGAACACGGCTTTCAGAAGCCAGGGTGAGTTTGTTTGGCTGATTCTTAGGAACAATAACATGCAAAGCCTTTGTAAACTGGCCACAGATTATGTGAAAATCCCTAGAAAACAACAAGATATCATTAATCAATTTCGGAATGTAAGCCCAGTTTAACTTGTAGGTGCTGCAGAGTTTGTGTTGCAAAATGATTCTAAAATATTTATTTACATGCTTTAAGCTAAGGAAGTTTATGGTTGCAAATAGCTAGATCATATTAAACAAAGCAACAGGCTCCAAGTATTCTGTTGTTCCTCACTAAACTCAGGGGTAAGATCTTGTCTGAGAATTGGATACACAGTGAATTTGTGACAGACTTTTCTCTAACAAAAGATGAATTCGTTTTCCTAAGAAAATTATCAGTCCTTAAACTAAAGCTGATGTTCTATTCTGCTGACGCTGGACTAGTGTATCTTCTGTGCACTTAAATAAATTCCTTAGCTACTGAGAGAACACTGCAGTTGATGGTGATGATAGGTGTGATATTGGACCCTTGTAAATCCTCTTAAAAAATACAAACAAAAGGTTAGTCAACTGTCCTGAAAACAAAACTATTAACAGCTGGCATTGTCACCAGTCTTTGAAGAAATATGTTGTTTCACTGCACAGTGTCATTAAGGTTTATATAGATAAATGGGCTGAACTTAAAATGAACCTCTTGATATTCCTCTAAAGACTTAACAGTAGATGTTACATATGGAAACTCTGAGCCAATGCAGAAAAAAATGTCAAACTCAGCTACACTTAGACTGTTGACTCCATGTTTTTCCATAACCAATGTAAGTCCTATGTTCTGAGTTATATTTCCTTTCTATTTCAGGGGCTCTTGCAGTCCACTCATCGCTTTTTGTTTGTTTTGTTTCCCTATAGACATATATCACACTTTGTTTTGCATCCCAGGTCTCTAATTCTCATCATTTGATATGATTACCAGTACAGTTCATTCCCATTTTCTTCCCAAACCTTCTTTCCCAAGACAAGTATTTTCAGTGTCTCTGTTCTGTTATTCTCATGTCAGGATTCGTCATACCCTTTCTCATGTACCTAGAGCATGGGTCCCCATGGCCAGCCATGCTGAGTCTACTCAATTTTTCTCAGTTCCATGGGAGCTGCAATTTCTAACTGTGCCTAAAAGCTGCCCTATGGCTCTGGGGGCTTTTAGTCCCTCTTTCATCTTTTTAATCTTATTTTTGCCTCTGAAGGATGTGTCATTCAGAGTGTCAGCCTACAAAAATCTCTTGGGAAGATGATTAGAGCCAAGATGGGAGCAGTTTTGCTGCAAGGTATTAATTTATGTTATCAGTTCTATTGTTTGTGCTGCACATAATTGGAAAGGTGCTTCTAACTCCTTAGGTAAATAGATGGCAAAGATTTAATGTGTGATTATTTATTTTTTTTTTTCTTTTCATGATTCCATTTTTTTTCCTTTGAGAAATCAATACATTTCTGCCCATTTATTCTGGAATTTGGAATATGGATCATGTGTGATATGTAAAAGTTATGGACAAAGAAATTAATCAAGCCCAACCACAGGTCTTATAAACATGGTTGGTCAGTAAGCAAAGGTAAATATTACTGTCTGCCTTCCTCCATTCATGAGTGAGTGAGTAAAGAAATAGGATGTCATTCTGTCTAGTTCTTATAGGTAATTATGGTTATCCACTCAAGCTTAGTTGTTACAGACAGATTTATGAAGCTTGCTCAGATTACTTTCTCACTTTCCATGAGCAGATCTCTCCATTTATTGTTGTCTTGTATCTTTCCATGGTTATATATAGTAAGATTGAATTTATTTTACCTAAGTCTTAACATCTACAGTATTTCAGTTAGATGGCCTTTATAGTTGAAAAAAAGAAAGAAACATTTTTAGGGTGTGATTCATTTGACCTCTTTCAGATGTCTACTTTAGGAATGGATGAAACATGCCAAACAAGTACCTCCACTACAAAGAAAACCTGGAGGGACTAGGCAAAATGTGAACCTCTGATTGTGTTTATATTTACTCAGATTAAGAATTTCAACTTAGTAATTATAATTAATTAATGTAATTATTTCTGTATAGAGCTGATAGACAAGTAATCTCTATTATCTAACTTGAGAATATTTTTTTTGCTTTCCTTTGACTGGAAGGGACCTTTGAAGATATTTAGTCCAATATCCCTGCCATGGGCCAGGATATCTTTCACTAGATTAAATTGCTCAAATCCTGATCCAATCTGACCTTGAGCACTTTCAGGGATGGGGCATCCACACTTTCTCTGAACAACCTGTTTCAGTGTGTCGTCACCCTCATTATAAAAAATTTCTTTCTTATAGCCAAACTAAATCTATACTCTTTCAATTTAAAATCATTGCATCCTCTCACTACATGCCTTGGTTAAAAGTTTTTTCTCTTTCTTGTAAGCCACTTTTAATACTGAAGGGCCACAGTAAAGTCTCCCTCAAGCTTTCTCTTCTCCAACACTCTCACCTTTGTTGTCCTAGGAGAGGTGCTCCAGTCCTCTTGATGATCTTTGTGGCATCCTCTGGACTCGCTCCAGCAGGTTCATATCCTTGGGGGCTCCAGACATGGACCCCACTACTCCAGGTGGGGTCTCAAGAGACAGATTAGAGGGAGGTGAATCAACTCCCTTGACCCGCTGGTCACACTTCTTCTTACACAGCCCAGGAAGCAGTTGACTTTCTTGTACAATGTTGAACATTATTCTTTCTGTCTTTTCCTACAAATGAGCTCTGCTTTCAGTGGTAGCACATTATTATCTAGGGGGTGGGAAAATGGTGGAAAATGAATGACCGGATAAAGCAGAAGGACAGTAATTGGAATCCTTTAAAATCCAAATAATATCTTGTAAATAAAATCTAATACAGCAAATCACAAACTATTTCCAATATGTCCTACTAAAACAAATAGAACTTCAAAGAAAAAGGTCTGTGACAGTTTCTTTACTGAGATCATGTTTGCCCTTAAAACAATTTGCTGACATAGCTGGGCTGGGGAGAAGTGAGATGTTTTCACCATCCTGACTGACATAAGTATGATAGCAACTCCCTGGATGTAGAAATGATTCTAAAACAGCACAAAAAGGCCAGTTTGCAAGTACAGCTTATTCTGTTCCTGGAATGAAACTCCTTTGCTGTTGCTCTATCCCCATGGTCAGGATTACAAATGTAAACGTAGTATAATGCTTTTTCAGCAAACCCTTGTAAACCTACAGAATGCCTTCTGCCTTTCAGAAAAATCAACCCTTATATTTTCACTTTTGGTTATGATTACCCTCCAATGAAAAACCTTTTTCTTAAGTGACCACATGAAAATATCCCTGTGGCATATCTGGACCAAGTTCATTTGACCTTTTGCTGAGGATCTTTTCTGCTGTACAGCTAATTTATACTGCTCTCTTGAGTGGTCATTTATGAGATATGTATATTCACTCAATAAAGATGTGCTGTCTAGCTGAATGTGTGCCAAAATGTTATGACTTCCCCTCTTCATTTCTGTCAAACAGTATGAAGCTACTTAATAATCTCTGGCATATTGTGTTTTGTCACTATGTATGACCTGAATGTATCCAGACATATGTTATACAGAGCCTTTATCTCTTCCTTTTCAGTGGGTGGGAGAAAGTCAATTACTTATCAAGAAACTGCTATGTTTAATTCTTGAGGGTATTCAGTTCAAGAATATAGTAGAATTTGCATATTCAATACATTCTTTTTATGCTATCCAGGCAATACCTGGTGCCATAATCTTCTATAAAGTTCACAGAAATTCCTCGTAGCTTTCAAAGAGGAAGGTGCATGCCGCTTTGTCCACTGGAAAAGAGGTAGGTCAGCTTTCCTCACAGCAGCACATTTCTCACATCAGTTTGAGTACATCAGCTTTCACTGGAGTGAGGGAACAGTTGGGTTGTTGAACATTATGAACTTTTCAACTTAGGGAAAGTAAACTGGTGCAAGCAAGGACAGGGTTTTAAATTCTCTAAGCCTACAGTAAAAATTCATTTTCTAAATTATCTCATTTTAATAATTTTAAATTGGGGTGAGTTTTTTGGGTGTTTTTTTTTTTTTTCTGTTCAATTTAGACAGAAAATATGCAACTGCAATAAAAAACAAAAAAAGCAAACAAACAAACAAACAAAAAAAAACAAAACAAGACCAAACAAACAGAATCGTTCCTAATGAAAGCGTACATATGAGGAGTTATATTACTTGTATGCTGTAAGTAAAAACACCTGTATTCAGACAAGCCCCTTCAGACAAGGAATATTTTATAGCTTATCAAGACATCCCTGCTCTTTCAAATATGCCAAAGCTGTGCTGCTGTGCTTGGGGGAATCCTGATTTGTACCCTGTGTCAGCATAATGTCCAATTGGACATGTGGTTATACAAGAGTTTCCTGTGCATGAAGTTGTCTCAATGACTGCCTCTACTCCATCTATCCAATAAATATCTCTACCAATAAAACAATCGTCCTGCTTCTAACATATTTAGTTGCTGCCTGTTAAAAACAGAAAGCCTGCTTCCAGCTGTTTGGGCACTGTCTTCCACCAGATTACACTGTCATCTCAATCACTTCAGCATGACCATTTTACCATTCTCTACATCTATAAAAATGATCCAGGCTAAAGTCAGAACAAGGGACATAGTTTTGTGTAACAGAAACATGAAACTATTCTAGCTGAACTGAGATTTCTCTGGGATTCATGCATTTCAGTTTGAAGTTACTAAGCTTTTGATGGACCACAGCACAGTGCAAACTCAGTGTGATGAGAGTGTAACCTAGTGAAAAACAAATGAGATTTCATTCATTTGTGTCTAATAGATATTTTTATGCTGAGCCCTTAATGATCTTTGCTTTTACTGCTAAATATTGCAAGATTCCTTTGGGGGAGTTCTAATACATAACCACCATAACATCACATACATTAACCTGGAGATTCTTCATAACTTGTCATCCCTGTTCTTTTACACTGTGTGTTATTTGAGTTAACTCTTTCAATAGAGAGGAGCATATGGGGAGAAACAAATTTATGAAACTCTTACCATATTAGGTTATTGATAGCTGTCAAGTGCTGTGTCATTTAGGCCAAGCAATGTAATCCAGACTGTTACTGTTACAAACCATGGTCTAAAGAGAAAATAAGTTCCTGCACATATTGAAGGTTTCTTTAGGCAGTGAAAATGGCAGGAACTAGAGATATGCCATGCCACTTACGCTGATTCAAATAGAACCTTTAATTACCTCTAATTTTGTTACAATGTAGTACAGCAATGGAAAGAAGTATCTGCTGCATTGCTGTTAGCTAGGAGAGCTGAGGAACTGACCAAAACAAGGTAAGTTATTGCAACAGTAAGTCTGGCACCTGGGGCTTTTTAATTAGCCAGAGACCAAACTCTAATAAGAAAAACCACTAAAGGAGAGAGTTTTCTTATTTTTATTGCTTCTTTCTGAGCAAGGGTAGGGTGAAAATTTAAATTAAGTGAAAGTTCAGATAGGAGCTTAGGATTTTTTCCATAATAATAGGAAGAATTGTTTGGCTCTCTTTCTGCTGTCTCTGTGGTGGTGGAACCTTTAGGCCAAAAGGAAATGAGATGGCAGTTGTGTTCGTCCTGGTGCAGGAGTGAACATTTTACAGAGCTGATTGCTTCATGCTTTGTTGCTGCCCTGCTAAGTACTGTGCGTGTGAGAAGGCACTCACCAGTGAATCAGGCTATTTAAACAGTTTAAACTGCTAGTCTGCACTAAGCTGGTTTTATTGCCACTGGATTAGGAAGTAGTTGTATGAACTGTGCTGTTTGCTTTGCAGGGTGAGCAGACTTTTCAGCATTTGGCCAAAGCTGCAAAATCAGTAAAAAGAAGCAATGTTTGGGTGGCTCTACAAAGCCAATCAGATAACTTTTCCTCCAAGTATGCTTCAAGACTGAGCTGTGGACTGGTTCTGATTCCTTTGGCTAGAATTTATTAATGATGACATCCAAAATATACGTAAAAGAAGAGTCAATACCACATGCAGCCACTCACTTTGGGAAGTATTAAACAAAGGCTGATTTAAGCCATGAGCAAGCTGATCCACAGCAGTGGAAGAAGGAGAGCAATCTTCCACAGTTTCTCTGAATTAGATTTCTAATCTGAGTCACCAATGTAGGCAATCACTTAGCTAGGAATTCCACTGAATCAGACACTCATTCATATTGCTCTTTTTTTGAGGGAAATTATTGAAGGAGTGGAGCTGAAGTATTTTAGAAGCACAGATCATACACTGGTTAAGATGGATTTAGAACTGTGTTGGTTTTGTTTTGGCTGCCATAATTGTTCTTCTTCTATTTGATGACAATCAGATGTTCACACTGACTTTAATGTGTCCACTATTAGATTACTTACAGTTGGTTCACTTCTTTTCTAAAAAGTTCCAAATTTATCACTGAATGATTGCTCCTTACAGCTGTTGCACACACAGAAATAAAATAGTTGGTGAGACTGGTGTTCCTCTAGTCCACTCTTTTCACTCTTTTTCATAAAACAGTGAAGTTGTTGGAAAGAAGATGTACATTTGATCCCTGTTCTGAATTCACTTCTTATCTGGACAGCAGTTCAATTGACTAAAACTAAGAGCAAAGCAGCTTAAAAAATACTATAGTGATATATTTTTCAACCACTGTCCCAATATAAATAATTGCATGAAGTACAGAGTAGGGACATTAGAGTGAGTCCAACAGCGAGTTGAAAAACCTACAGGTATTTTAGCTGCCATATCCACCATGTACATCCTAGCCATGTAAGTCAGGTAAAACAGAGCTGTTTGGATAATTTCTTCTCCAATACATACCTGCAGCTCAGCTCCACAGAAGACTTCTGTGCCTAAGGCAGCATGACTTTAAAATCCATCTTTGCATGACTTTCATCTTTAAAATAAGATTTCAGTGCCAGTGTCCAAGAAGCTTCCCTCTTGGAGGATCAGAAACTGTTGAACTCTTCTGCAAGTTCAAGAACTTCAGACTTAGCTTAGTACTTTGGAGAGAAAAAAATGTTATCATTGCATACGTGTGCTTAACCAAAACATACATTCCCTGTGAAAAAAAAAATCTAAAAGAATGATCTGGAGTTGTCCTTCTGGGCTTGGTGTACTTGAGCAAGTTTTCTTCATGCCTTGAGAATGATTTGGTCCAAAGTGAGTAGATACAATTTGGCATACTTTTCTATTTCAAAACTTCAGTCAGATGAGAAAAGTAACTGTACTGTTAGATAAGGATTAGACCAGTTACACTTGTGAATTATTAATTAGATCTTTACAACAAGTAATACATGTGTAATATGGTTGGTTTGATAGATAGATGGGAATAAAAGGCTACTTTTTTTTCTTAAGTATTTACTTTATAAATACATTAGTACCAGTGTTCAGATATGGAAGACTTGCTTCAGCTTTCTGTGTCTGAATTTCACATGCAAACAATATTTAGTTATTCTAGTATTTGTAGAACAATTAATTAGAGTTTTACATAAGGAACAAATACAAGGAAAGTATTTGTGTGAAAAAAGTCACCCTACTTTACCTTGTATCAGTAACATCAGCCAAGATTGTTTTCAGTTTGGACTGCCTGAAATGTACTAGTTATTCACTGCTTGTGATTTGCACTTAGTTTTGACTGAAACCATGAATAAAATTAGCTTAATTGATTTTAATTGTTGTAAGTATTTATCTGTATGATAAGCCTATCAGAGACCTAGGCATAATTTGAACCATTTCCCAAGGTAGCACTTGTAAAACAGCAAAGGTGTTGATAGACCCATTTAATGCCATTTGGCAGGCTTTTGTGAGGAAACTTGCCATGTTGTGTCTACATTATATTATTCTCACTTCCAGGTAATGCATTGCCCACCACTGCAACAGGAGATCCAAGAATTCCTTGAAAATGTCCAAATTCATTCAGAAGTCCAACCTTAAACAAAATATTCAACTAGAAAGATAGGTCAAGGAAATAAACTCCTTCCCCATTTTGTCTTTTAAATAAACTATAGAGTAGCAATTTGAAATAAACTAGAGTAACTATTGCACAGACTTAAGTATGTTTGGGTTTTTTTGGTTTAGATTTGGGTTTGTTGTTTTTTGGAGTTTTTTTTACTATTATTGGGGCTTCTTAAGTATTTTTTATTCTTATTGTCATTACTGACCATTACTACTATTGTCATTACTACTTCAGTGAAAAGTCCAGCAGACCTGTTAAGAAACTAAGCCTGTTCTGGCAGACTCCCTAGTCTCAGTTTTCTAATTTGAATTTGAGTCATAGCAAAATGTTTAACAATTTCTCAAATTAAAGGAATTCTATAAGCTTGAGAGCACACAAACTTGAAAATAGTTCAGCTTGAACAGACTAGTTTGCCTTTTGGCAGCATGAGTCAGCACCACATGTATTGATTCCAAACAACACGGGCATTGGAGACATATGATGACCCAATTTTAAAATGCATATAATTCATTAGAATAGTCATTTCATTTTGGTGGTAGAATGAACAATACTGGACCATGTCCAGGCCCTTAAAACAGTTAATGGCTGCCCTTCTCCAACAGATGGCCTCTGTGTTTTGTTTTATGGGATAGTTTGGATCCATGCAGCTTACTGCAGCACCGTCTTATTGCAACTAGTTGTGCTGCAGTTGGAAGAGCCACTTTCACAAGCAGATGACATGATGGTGTAATTTATAGAAATAATTATCAGCATGCAGGCAAACCACTGTAATGAAAGAATTAATTTCTAGTGACTTGAAGAAAGTGTTGGACTCAAAGAGGGTAGGTTATTACCACACTGATGGACTAATTTGTTTTGTATTATAATAAATTTGGTAATTGTTGATAGAAAAAGTCATACACTTGTGCCTACTTCCATTTATCTTAATGGTACTGCAACATTGGATTGCAGCTTGAATGAAAAGCTGATGTGTTTCAATGCCTTGGCAGCTTGCAGTGACCTTCAGGAGAAATGAAATGCTCTGTTGGCTAGGGAAACAATTGAGCTGAAACCAGTCAGGCGCAGTAAACTCAGAGACAGTCTTTCCAAATTAAAAGCTGTTAGTAGCAGCTCAAAACAAGGCAAAAAGTGAGAACGTAATGTCTTGCTGCAAGGTGATTTTACGCACAGAATAAAATAGAAGAAAAAAAAGGCAAAGTTCAGATCTAAAGGAATTTCCATTAAGTTGAAGAATTTAGAGATTAGAATGAACATTAGCATCCAAAGGTACCTGATGTATGAACACACTGTACAAGCCATAATCTGTTGGAAATCACTGAGATAAATGTAGGCTAGTGACCTTTTAGTGCATTAGGGCATGAAATAAATCACTGGCTGCAAGTAGTAAATTTGCTACAATCAAAATGCTTTCCAAGTACTTCTAGCTGTAGAATTTTGCAGTCAAGAGCACTACATATTTGGAATAACCTTTTAATATTTCAATTATGCCTGAGTATTCCAGACCAAATCCTGCATTGTTGCATACCCAAAATTTATATTAACATCAATAAGTATTTCAGAGAATAAGAAAGAAAAGGTCAGGCTTTAAATTAGTCAGCAGTGTCCTCATAAATTAATGGTTATTTACAAACTGATAAAGAGATCAGATTAATCTCTAATAAATTTCCAGAGATTTCAGCTACAGTGCCTAAAATACATTATTTAGTTTTAAAATACACCTCACTGGATCCCTTTCTTTACTGTATATGTGTTGCTTCACACGTGGGTACCCTGGGGAGGTGAGCCCATAGCAGGGAACTAACTTTCAGCTACAGCTGAAAGTTCCAGTCTGTGTTTCAAACATAACAATGTTTCATAAACCAATTTTGTAGTCCTGCTTGTTGTGCCCTACTGACCCAGAAGACGTTATATTTTTGTCTGTTCTAGCAACACAGTTGCAAGAAGAATTTCAACTGCAGACAATATTTTCATCTCCTTTCTGTCCATTCCAGACACTTCATTTAAACAATTTTAAACAAAAATAGAACATTGATGATTTGTGTTTGGGGGAAGTTATATCTTCATCTGTTCATATGGATTTTGCTGACTCTAATGCCACTAAGACATGTTTCTCTTTGCAGAAGAAGTAATAACATAATATAATCCACATGGCACACATTCATCTGTAAATGTCAAAGTGCATTCCTCAAGGTGTCAAAAACTTCATTCTTCCCCCTTATAACTGAGTTATGTAGAGTGTTGGATGGACAAGTATGGGCTTTTTCTGAGGATGTCAGGAACCACTGTTCCCTAGAAAGCTTGAAGGAGTCGTTTGGGTTCAGCATCTTTCAAGATAAGACTTTGGAAGAGACAGGAACAAGTGCTGTCTCACTGAAGCATGAGATAATACTGGTTTTGTTTTCCTAGGCCTTATTCTGGTCTCTTTGTGAAGGCAATTGGAAAACAGTATAGAAAGAAAAATAAATTTTCTTTTCCAGCTGAAACTCAAAGCTCATTCACTTCACCAGGTCAGCAGCATTTCTTGACCACAGTCCTGCAGTGGCTCTTACCTTCACTGGAGCAGTGAATAGTGTCTCTTGTCTTCCAACTGATTGATAAAGATTTTAATAGATGTATGATTAGCTTTTAATAAAATTAATTGGTTTATGGAGTATTATTCAGGGCAGAGTCCTGTATGTTAAAGATCTCAACTAATAATGGCAATTAGATAATTATAATTTTTATAGGTTTGGGTTTTTTTCCCTTTAGTATCCAAGGGATCTAGCTAGTCATGCCTGACTTGTAACATTACACACTTAGTACATTTTCCCTTCCCTGAAATGACTATTCAAGGCATAAGCTTTTATACTGCTCAGGGGAATACTTCTCCCCAGACAGTTCTCTTGTGAGATTTTCAGGGAATAGCAGGTAAGAACTGATTTTCTGCACAAATGTTTTAGCAAACCCAGGGATGGAAATTCCAGGTTTCCTTCAATTTTGAGGACATACTAGCATCTTAAGATAAAAGGAGACATCAGGCACCATAGTCTGGTCGCTCCTTAAAAACCTCTACATACATACAGCTCCCCAGTTTAACAACAACAGGGATAATGTGAATAGCCACATGTGCCCTGTGATTTGCCCTTAATTCCTGATAATCTTGCTTGCAGTTGAGATGCCATCTTCTACTATGCCTACTGCCATCCAGAGAGACCTCTTTAATGTTACGCTAAGATGACATGCAACAAATACATCTTTATTTTACATCAATTCAGAAAAATAAGGAGAAAAAAAACCAAACAAAGCTTTGTGTCTCAGGTTTTTTTAATTGACTGCCACTCTGTTTTCACAGATAAAATTTAGAAAATGTGTTCATGAACTCCTTTATTTGGTCTTTTTTCAGTGTTTGACTTAACTATGCCCACAAAAGGTTTGAATCCAAAACCATAATGAATCTGCACTCTCAGAATATTGCTGGGATTCAGTGCTGTGTACAGCTTACTTGGCTCTCTTCATAATGCCTTGTTTGGCAAAGATATTCAGGTAGTATGTCCCATTTATACAGTTCTCAGAGTTTGGTGAAGTACGGAGTGGGAGGATTTGGCAGGAAGCTATGATAATAGTTGACCTTGTGTGCAAGTCATCAAGGCCACAAATAAGTTACAAGAATTATAAGGTACACAGAAATGGCAACACAAAAGAGGAGAGGGAAAGCTAAAATAGAAAAGTGCACTGAAAAAAACCAAAAATTGAAGACCTTTCACATTGACAACAATCACCGAACATGTATATGCCTTTTATTTCAAGCTAATTTTTACAGGGATAAAGAAGAGCTTTTTCATCCTAGCCTCTCCTTCTGTTACTGATTTTTTTTGTCTCCAGTACTCTCCTCATTGTTTACTTTGCTTCTTTATTTTTAATCTTTCTACTCCTCAGCTTTTGGGGATATTTTTGAAACTGTGTATAACATGATCCTTTCACATTTGTCTGTCCAACTTGGTAACCTGAGCACTATCAAAATTTAAACAAGACTGGAGATTACCAGGTTTTGCTTTTAGGTGAGTAGATCATCACAGTGAAAGCAAGGGGTTTACCTGCCATTTTTCAGAGATATTTATATCCTTATCTAGCAATGAGTGAGAGAGACAAAGAAGTGATTGTCTGTTAGGGGATCTTGTGTTTGTCCTACTGGAGGAAATGTTTACACTTACAAGGTCATCATAAATAGGAGTCTTGTTAGTCAATATATTATTTATTGGATGAGCAAATCATTACTAAGCACACAGGGTTTGCAATAGAAAAGTCAGGCAACACTCTCTGTGTTATTTAGTTTCTCTTAAGCAATTTGACAAGTATTCTTTTTAAAAACAGAGGGTATGGACCATGAAAGAAGATCAGAAAATGTGACGTATGTCAATACTAACTGAAAGTCCACTAAATGTTCAAAAGAATGTTTGTCCCAAAAAATGTGTCAAGCATCCATAATTTTTTCTTACATTGAAAATGTCAAAACTACTCATAGCATCTGGAAAAACACCACCAGAATAATAACGCTGATTTCTTCTGCATGCCCAGCTTGAAGTATCCCTAAAAGTCCAATTTTTGTGCACTCCTAAACACACACCTTTTCGAATTGATTTCTCAGTGTGTGCCAGCTTGGGTAAAGAAAAATTTAGATGCATAAACTGCTACAGTTTGAAAATCTTCATGTAGACATTCCTGCAATATTAACTATGTTATAATCTTGAATAGTTCTATAAAGAAGATCACCACTAACATGAATGATGATGCTGTCGCTTTCCTTGCACATGTACAGTAAGTGAATCCCAAGAAGTGCATAGTCCATACTCCAAGGGGACATTGAACGTACACAATATGGCTTTAAAATACTTGCTTTATTCATTTGTTTATTGATGCAAATGCCTTATTTTTGTAACAGTGTGTATTAATTTGAAGAAAAGTGCTTCCATATATGCATTGCAAGTGTCCTTTTGGAATCAGAAGCTGCTGCACACTTCATTATTTAAACCTGCTCTACTTTTCCTTTGGGCCATCTGTTGTCTTCCATGAATTCATTCTCCACCTCTCATCTATTGTATTCTTTTTTTTTATTATTTTTCTTTCTGGAGGACAGTTATCCATTTGCTCTTACTGATCTGGAAAGCAGGAATTAGTAGTGCAAATTCAAAAGGCTCTGTTGGAAGCAAGGCACTTTGTGTCACTGTGTTGACTGTACACTGCTATTTGCTCTTCAACATGAAGTATGGCTGGGCCCATTTAGCACTGAGAAGGGAAACATGAGATTCCAGCACAAGCCAAGGAATTGTGGTGAAACAGCTGGTAGAAGTCAAAACCTAGAAAAAACTGGAGGAGCAAAAGGCTTTGTTTAGTCGTTTTGTCATTATTAAATCAATAGTGCAATTCCAAGAAAAAAAGCCACCTTCAGGCAAGACCAATCCTTCACTTCAGGCAAAGAGAAGGAGAACAAGAAGATACTGTCTTCTTCTCTCCTGGCAGCCAGAACCTTTCCTGAAAGCTTCATGAGTCCTTCCTGGAGTCAGTCATACCTACTGCTCACCAAAATGGACCACCTTTTCCATGCTGATATTCTTTCTAGTCACTCTTTGCAGCTCAAGTGTGACCTTTGAAGCTCTAGTTCATGATCACAGAGAGCTAATTTATTTATTTTTAATTTCAAGTTCTTTAAGCTCTGTCTCTGTTTTAGATGCAGTTGTTAAAAACCTACATTTTCCTGAATCCAAAATGAGCAGTGGGAAGCATCTGAAAGGGTTCTAAATATGAAAAGAAAATTGAATTCATCATTTAGCAGCTCTAATTAAAATTTTTTATTTGTTCAAATGCCTTCATTGTTTATTTTAATATCAATATTTTATTAGGCATTGAGAAAAGAAACTGCAGTTCTTGGTAAAATGCAAATTCACTTTTGTTGCTTTAAATAAAAATGCAAATTTCTTCTTCCCACTTATCTCTTGAAAAAGAAAACACAGCAATAAAAAAGGAAAAAATTCTTTCTACCACCTGCACTTCCTTCTCTATTCTTGGCCACACAGGACAGTTACATAGGTACAAACCAAAAAGATTAATTAAAATGACCTTGCTAAATAGGTGAAAATCTGTCTGTGGACACTGTTTTCCTTTTAGCTATGTTTTATGGGTCAGCAGGGACCAGATTTATAAATGAAATCACCCTCTCACTGGAATAAAGGGGTGAACATATGAACACAGACGTGAAGGTGTAAACCAAGTAACTCCACTTTAACTTCATTAAAAAAAAATAAAAATTCCCATATTAATCCTCATTTAGGAAAGTGTAAATGCCTACCTCTTTAGGAAGCTGCTTCATAGCTCTAAAGTATTTGAATCTCTTCAGGGTAAGGATGCCATCCCTTGTGAGAAATTAATGTATTCATATGCTTGAAGAGTAAAGGATATGTCCATAATGCCGCTACAGAGACAATTTCAGTGTAACATGTAGACACGGATCTAGGATTAAACTTTATAGACTACTACTAAATTGTGTTGGTAATAGCCATATAAACCTCAGGACAGGGTAATTTACCCTACTTGTGTGAAGCATTTAGGCATACTCTATTTTAATGTCTATGCAGGTGTCTATCACAATATAACTATTAGCTTTGACAGATTAGCAAGTGACCAGGTGACAATATGTTACCAGGCCTCAGTGACTCCGTGATAACTGTGCATTGTGCATGCTCCATTTCCTCATGATAAATGGAAGGTATTAGATATGGGTTACCCTTCTTAAGGAGAGTAAGCTTTTTGACTTGTACAGAGGATGCTGCAGAGTAAGATAATGCACAAGAACATCGGAGCAGCTGATTCCCAGGACTACATTTGTGTGTTAAAGATTTATGTCAGATTGAAATCCAATTTAAGTTAAATCAGTGCTGTTCTGCCCTGCAGGTGGAATGTTAAGATTAGTGCATTAGTACACACTAAAATCTATATTAGTACAATCGATGATTTCAACAGTCATCCAGTGTGTAAGTGGGCATATACTATTCTATCCCACCTGGAAAGGGAATAAGTCACATCTGTCTAAGGCCATATTTACATTGCAGTCTTTACTGGCATAGCTATATTAGCTAAAACCCTCACAGTGCACAGTCTGATAGACACAACTATAGGAGTAATGGTACTTAAAAGCATGTAAAGAAACAGTTAAGCTAAGAAATTTAAGATTTTTATCAGCAGTAGTCTACATTCAAAGATGCTACATTTCTGGTCATTCTAGATATCCTTAAAACAGTAACAATGGCTTAAATGCTATTAAAATATATATATGTTGATAGTATATATTATTCTGTTCAAGGAGCTGGCTTAACCTGCACCTGCAAAGAAAGCTATTTCATCAGAGTGATCTATTTCTGTACTACAAAGGAGTGACTGGTGTAATTCTATCAATGTAGCTCTTATCATCAAACCTGTTAAGTGCAGCCAGGCTCTGAAGATAACTTATTTATCATAGGAAGAGGAAAGGTGTACTGCAGTAAAGTATACTGGCTGGAATATAGTTTTGGTGATATAAGTTGCTATCTCAAGCATTTTGCTTGTCATATTCCAGCACAAAGAACTCTTGCATTGGCCCTGACCTGAGAAAACTTTTTACTGTATAAGTGGTCTTATCAGGACTTATACCGATATATCACTTTCACTAAAAAAGTTAAGAGTAATAAAGTTAGGAGTGGCTGTATATATATGTATGTATATATATATACCAAAACAAACAAAAAAAACCCAAACAAGCTGTGTAGACCAATATTTAATCACCAGATATTTTTGCCTTGGAAGCTGTACCTAAATTTTTGTTTGTAGATTAGCACTTGTTCTGATCTGGTCCTTGTGGTTAACTTGCCATGTCATATAAGCTATTTGTAACTTGGGGGGTTTTTTGAGTTTTTTTTGTTTGGTTGGTTGGTTTGATTTGGGGTTTTTGTTTGTTTGTTTTTGTTTTGGGTTTTTTTTTGCTTTTTTTCAGTTATGGGGGGTTTATGTTATGGGGGTTTTTTGTTGTTGTTTGGTTTTGGGGTTTTGTTTGTTTTTACTGGAATAAACAAAGACCTTATTTTGATTACACCTGAGCTTCTGATCCCCTCTGCTGTACCCTCCTTTGCCTGAGGTCATGCCCATGCTGTGTCCTAAGAATTTATATTCAAATTTATATTCAAATTTTCTGCAAGACAAGTTTCATATAGATATATTGACATATATAGGTACGGCACAGAGAAAACTCTAAAACTAGTTGGTTTTTTTTTTTTTTATTTTTTAAGTTTGGGGATTTTTTTTAATAGCATAATCTATAGGTTTAATTTAATTGCAACAGTTGAAGAAAATGCTTAAAGCAAACCTGTCTTTTCAGATATGTTTATTTTGGGATTTTAGCAAGAACTTGCAATACTGTATATTTCTTCCTCATTTCTCTCCAGCTCTTGATTTCATCAACACGTCTCTCAGGAATCCTGTCCATCATTGTTTTTGCCCTCTCTGAAGTGTGTCCGACTAAGCTAACAGTGTCCAAGTAATTTTTACTCAGCTTTTCTGAAAGATAAGCTACTTTGTCTCAGTTCTCACATTTATCAAGTTCTAAAGAGAGACATCCTCTGCCTTCATGATGGAACAAACAGTCAGGACCCTGTAGTTATTCTACCATGTTGAAAATTAACATCTAATACAGTTTCTCTGATCTTGACATTGCTAACTCATACCGGAAATTTTTTACAGAACTAGTCAGCTGAGTTTTGTGTTGCGTAGCTAACATTTTCTCCTGGAAGAGAGCATGAAAAATAGGGAGTGTGGTCACTGACAACACTGAATACTGTTCATTGACATTTAACCAGTACTGTTTTCATATGTACTTAAAGTACTATAATGGGAAGTTTTGTTTTTCTTATTTCTTCCCTTTTTTTTCTGCTTTGCACCCTAATCTGAAACAGTTGCAATAGCTTGCCAATTGGGGTGTAGACCAACAGCTTTAATAGTAACCATTCTTTATACTTTCAGGTAGTGACTTTAAGTCTCTATTGCTAAAATAAAAAGGTTAAAACCACCATATATTGTCATCTCTTCTTGAGGTTTTAGAGATCAGCTGCAACTGGAATAGCATGGTAGCTGTGACTGACCAGTAGTTAGGGAGAATGTAAAGAATGCTTTTCTGTGGTCAGCCTTGTTCACATACCTGTACCTGTAGCGTTCATGAGACCACAAAGGAATGTCTTCCCACCACAGGTCAGCAGAGACCATTTGAATTCTCTGCACTGTGTGGTATGAGTCCCATAGCGCAATTAACTGGGCATGTTAATTAAGTGGGCATGCCATCCTTGCTCAACTCTATGTTATTACTATGGTTTCGAAGCACTGTGACAGCCTGGTTTTTTGCCTTGCCCGCAGCAGTATAATAACCTGCAGATCACAAAAAAA
>VXBX01008449.1:344421-476020 GCA_013400415.1 Scytalopus superciliaris | reverse complement strand
AAAAGAAAAACTAAACAAACAAAAAAAACCACAAAAGAAAAGGAAAAAAACCCTAGAGCATAAAGAACAAACAGCAGTGTTTGAAACAAAATATTGGGCAAACCTTGCCTTATTTCTTTTCCTGAAGACAGTGAGAACTTTACATTTGAGCCCAAGTCTGTCCCTGAGATCAGGGCCATCATACCCTGACTCTCCACTTAGGGTCTTGGTAAGTGGGTGACCTCCCTCATCCTCTTAAACCTATTCAGCTGTGGAAGAAACAACACAAGTCATCAGGAAAGTATGTGTCAAGAAGACCTCAGTCAGAATGTAATTAATGTATCCTACTGCAATGATGCCTTAGCAGAGTAGACCTGGACTTTGATGCTGGAGTTTTCATGCAGTTTGTTGTACCAGAAATAGCAGTAATATTGCAGAGACCAGTACCTGAAATTCTCCTTTCCTTTCAATTCAATTTTTTAGTATAAACACTAAAAAAAAAAAAAATTTACTCCACTATTCATCTATTGTTTTATTTAATATATTCCTAAACATCTGAAACTGTAACCTCTGTCCGGGTGTTTAGAATACTTAATTTTAATCAAAACACAACAAATGCATATATCAGAGGATGCATATAACTTCATATCAGATATAATCTTTTATGAATGATTAGTGAAGTGCTCTTTTTTTCTTACTGTCTGGCTTCATGTTGTTTGCAGTGTCAACATCGAAAGGCTGACATTTCACATTTGTTCTCAAGCTTGGGGGAAGTGGATTGTCCATTTGAAAAGCAATAGCTAGCCACAGTCACTGATTTAGTATTTCTCTCCTTTGAAGTTTTTTTAAAATTAGATTGGTATTACAGTTCGCTAATCCTACGGACTTACTGCTTTCTGTAAGACAGATTATATATGCAATAAGATTTTAAAAATGTATAGCTTATTGAAATATTGAGCATGTAGGCATTTTTGCTGAATTCACAAAAAGGAATCTGTACTTACATTGTATTTTTCTATGGCAATGTTGCATTGTGTAGTAAGAAAAAAAAGATTTGGTTTCAAAACCAGTTATATATCCTGTAGTATTATTTATAGCAAAAAACCCACTTGTTTCTGTAACGAAGAACTGTTCATTTAACATCCCCGTCAGCTTATGAGTTTCAGAATCAAAGTCCACTCCTGCTTATGATTGTCATATTATTTTGACTAAATTCAAAGTTTTAATTTTACCCTTAAAGCAACAAATTGTTCCATTGACTTAATTACTTTTATGTGTCCTAAAATATTAATCAGTGCAAGAACATTCTGCTAAAAATGTTTTTATATATAACAACTATCCATAATTTTTTAAGCTTTGTCCTTCAGTACAAGTGTACATCACTGTCAGTTCCTCAAACTACTCGTCATGGTATATTTGAAGAGAAATATCACTTTCAGTGTTGCAGAGTAGTAACACAGATTCCTTCTTCCTAGTTGCTGCTATAGGGCTACTGAAAAAAGTACAGAAGTAAACTGTAGTCATTGTGATGGCTTGCTAGTAAAAGTTATATATGTTATACTGTAAAATACCTACTGTGACAATATGAACTTCCTTAAATATTGAACAGATATACCACATGTGTATTTTTTTGGTTAAGCAGGTTGTCTGAAGTCTGGCTGTGTATTGGTATATAAAAGGCTGGCTAAAATATTTTTCTTTATGTATTTTGCTGTCTTACTTGATTGGGTTCTTCTTAATGCAGGATCAGCTTTATGAAAAGTTCAAGGTAGAACCTACAGTTTGTAGAAGGTATTTATAATTTTACTTTATTCCTTTCATAATTTTTTTCATATCTGTATCTAGAAGAAATCTTTGAATCCTCCTTTCTGAGTCTAATCAACTGCTAATTATTCTGAGCCTACAAAAAGAACAATAACAAAGTATTTGTCATTTTCAGGCCCCAGCATAATATAAAACAGTTATTGTTTTTGGTACAGTGAACACTTTAAAAAGCTGATTCATGCAGTGTTTAGCATATCTTTTTAGAGTTCTTTTTGAATATCAATTAGATTGAATCAGAAAATGTAAGTAGCTAACTATGCGAAAGGATTTATATATATCTTATGTCAACGTATTGACATTGCATACATACAAAAGAGAGAAGAGAATGAAGGTTAAAGGGAGGCATGGTTTGCAATTGCCTACTGGATCTTAGCAAGAAATAAGAGTAATCTGGAAAGCTGCACCACCTTCACAGACAGAGTTCATTAATTTATGCACTCATGAAAACTGACAAGAAGTATGCTGTTTATAAATTTTAACAGAAGTTGATCCTTGCCACTTTAAACTGAAAGACAAAATCAGTTGTGAATAGAAAAAAAATATGTAAAGGAGTAGATAATTTTTGAAAATTGAAAAAGGATTGAAAACTGGAGAAAATACCCATAGATTTCATATGTATTCCATTTTAATTTAATACTCATTGTGTTTAGAGTAGCACAGAGGAAAAAAAAAGAGAATAAATTCATAAGAGGAACACAAAGGATGATAATAATTCAGTCTACCAAAAATCAAAGATATGTAAAAATACACTAATGCAGATAACACAGGAATAAAGAAAAAGAGCTGTATATCACATTACAATACCAAAATATAATATCATTTTTATAAGCAAGACAAGGCAATTACCCCATTGAATTCAATTGACATAAATCTTACAAAAAAAGTTTACAGTTTGCCCAAGGACAGACAGTGGAAATATTTTGTCTGTTACATCACCTTTTGACTTCAGACTTAGATCACTGGAAGACTATAGAACCAGTACAGACAAGATGGATAAAACTTTTTTGTTAGTACTTTTTGTGAGTATGTGGCAGAATTACCCAGTGACAACTGAGGGTTTTGACTGTGGGTAGGGA
Source organism: Scytalopus superciliaris (assembly GCA_013400415.1). Lineage (NCBI taxonomy): Eukaryota > Metazoa > Chordata > Aves > Passeriformes > Rhinocryptidae > Scytalopus > Scytalopus superciliaris. The sequence continues at coordinate 473,141 of VXBX01008449.1, read as the reverse complement.
GTACTGCAGTCCAGCAATTTCTAAGAATGCATCTGTGACAAGATTTCAGAATGCAACTTCAAGAAAATATTAGAGGGAGACATTTTTCTGAACTGATTCCAACCAACAGAAAGATATTCACTGATACTATTAGGGCTGAAGACAACATGAATGAGAATGACAGCAAATTGACAGAGTTCACAGCTTTTCAGAAAAGAGTCCAGAGAGCAGAATAGCAAACTAAAAATGAGCAGGCAGCCATCAAACATTGAGATTTAAGAAGTAAACTTGTGGGGAAAGAGCAGGTGGTTACTTCAACAAGCAATTTTAAAAGTAGAGGTTCAAATTGTTTCATTCTTATGGAAATACCAAAGGGGACCACTATGGCTGTTTAATGACTGTCAGACAAACAGAAAAAATAAGAAAAGGGAAAAATAGGTTGTATTACTGTAACCAAAATGTAGGAACAAAGCACAGGCCACAGAGATACTGTAAACAGTAAGAGGGACACAAAAGCAAAACCTGGACTTAAAAAGGAGAGAAAACTGCTAGTAGATGATTGTTGGAAGGCCAAAAATTGTAATATTGTCACAAATATATTGACTAAATAATGCCAGTCTGATAACAGAAAAATTAGTAGAAATCCATGCAGTTTTACTTTATTTAGTTTTGTTCTTACAGAGCAGTTGGTCCTACGAAAGAGGGATATGCTTTAGTAAAGTTCATGACGTGATCTCATGTGAACTTTAAAATATGAGAGTTGCTTCCTAGAGCTATAATACAGCTTGTGGTCAAAAGACATAAAGCAAATATTTTGTAAATGTAATATTAAAAAAACCCAAAACTTCTTTCCAAATTCATATCAGATTTTAAAAAAATTAGAACTAGATAAAATTAGTTTGATTATCATTTGCATAATTTTAGAGGTTGTCCAAGTTAAATAGAGAACATGGAATCAGTGTTCATTTGCTTTATCATACATGCATGGATATGTGTATGTAACTGAAGTGAACTGTATTCCTCCAAAACATCTGAATTGGAATTTGAAACCTCTGTCTTATCTGATCAAGCTGATCCCATCAAACAAGCTAGAAGTGGATGTATTGGAATGAAATTTTCTAGTGCATGTGTATACTTGCTAAGCAGGACTGTACGGGACAGAGACATCACAGATACTGAATTCTTTTTTGTTTGGAACAGCTGCAACATCACTTTTCTTGTCTAGTATCAAAGATATCACTTGGGACTTGTCTAAAAGAATATAGCTCCAAAGTCAGGTAGTCTGTAATACGTTTCTTAGGCAAATCACTGTCTTTTCTTTTTGTGAATCAGATTTGCATCCCATTCTCAGAAGTGAGATGCAAGCAATTGAAATAAAGGCTTTTCAGACTTTAGATCCATATTGGACCATGTAATTGATTTGTTGTTGATGCAGTCGAAGTCCAGCCATGTCAAAGTCTGACAAAGTTCACCTACTCCTTTTTTTTCAGTCTGCTCTCTAAAGTTATCACTTTAATATCTCGATATCTTTGATGACATACATTACAAGACAGAATAACAAGTTGAGCCAAAGTATTGGTCACAGCAGAACATTTGTTTCATCTTCTGAAAGATAACTGTGGTTGAGATGATTCATTGGAGCTGTATTTTCCTTTTTTGTTTGGGGATTTTTTTTCCCTTTAACCTTAGGAACATTGTTCCTAGGAAAAACAAGCAAGGAAACAAAGCTGGAATGCCTTTTTTTAGGTATTTGTCAGTTGAATGTTCATTAGCAATATTCACTTTATCACTACTTGCTCATCAAACTCATAGCAAACGTTAAAATGAATCATGTTAAATAAAAATGTTCACAGTGGCATGTGAAAAACAGATTGTTCTGTCTTGTGGTTTTATCAGATGGACTAACAGGGAAAAATGAGGCAGAAAAATAAGGTAAATCCCATTAGAAAATATCTGACTTTCCTGTTCATCCTGTTCACTTGTTAGAACTTATTTAATTTGGTATATACAAATGAGATTTAAATTATATTACCTATAGCCTAAAGCAATAAGCATTTATTTTAGTTTGTAGAAAGGTAAACCATATTTTTATCTGCTTAGTACTGTTTTATCTAATTTTTTTGCAAATATTGACTAAGGAAAGAATTCTGTCTACTTCCATTCTTCTACAACATTCTTCTTCTCTGACAGGAACACAGTGAAAAGAGTATTAAACTTTTAATCTTTTCTTTAAAATCCAGTGTATGGTCAAAATGCAGTCCAGGACTCAGAATCTACATTTAAATTTTCTAGCTGTATCTGGAAAATCACACATTGATTTTTTCAGCAGTCTAGTTTCTACAGGATATCTACAATTGCACAAACAAAGTCTCTTTTGCAACTGTCAGTATTCTGGGTTTATAGTCTACTCACAAAAATTATTTGGACATGTTTTACTTCTATATGGAAACAAAGCAATAAAATAGTTATGAACAAGGAGTCACTAATTCTGAAGCAAATTGCACTTTTCTCTCAGTGCAAGAGAGTAGAACAAATGGTGCATTGCAGAGATTGTTGCAGGTTCTTGATTTCTACTAAGACCATGAACAGCAGTTGGTTGTCTCTGTGAATAGTGATCTCTATTCAGAACATGGATATGATGGTTGTTGTAATACTTACACTACATTTTTGTGATAAGAAAACTACTGAAAAGTTCATTCTTTTTCTAACACCCCAGGAGCCATAAAGTTGTGATACACATGAATCATCCAGAAGGGAAATACAATATAGAAAATAAGAGGGAAGCATAAAAAGCATTCTAAGAAAGAAAAGAGTAGAGCAGAAGCTTTGTGTTCTAAAGCAATTTAATAGGTAGTATAATTCTGGGAAATGTTTGATTCAGGCACTCAAAATTTGAATGAAAGTGTTTCTATGAATTTTGTATATAGCTGGAAGTAGACCATTATTCAACAGCAGTGGAAAACAATACTTGGAACAGTGAGCACATGGATAAACGTTTAGAAGCAATTGAATGGTTCATGAAATCCATCAGCCACTGTACTTGTGTAACCTGGATGTCTCCAGTTATCACACTCCTCCCATTCTTAAACCAGTAAAATTACTACTGTTACAGAACTTTTCTTATGCTTGTGCACATAATATTGAAATAGCAAAGTAGTTCGAAATAAGTATTCAAGCAATTTTTCTTCTTTGAAAACATTGACATTAGGTCTAAGATGGATGATATTACTTTGATCAATATTTTCTTTCCTAGTCATTGAAGAAATGGAAATCCAAACAGTTTTTCAGTATTCTGTCTTTTTAAAGTTGTAATTTCATCTAGACACCTGTCCTCCCCAAACCATAAGAAGGGTTTTACTCTACTGGTCTTTAAACCCAAGCATATTATCTAATCACATTTAGGAGGGAAAAGCAACATTCAAAGTTTTCCATATTAAATAATTAGCAGTTTTCAACTATATCTGAGTGTGAAAGATATAAATAAAGATATAAAAAGAAATAAATTCTGTTAAATTCTACACTCCTAGGGCTGTATTTTCTCGTATGTTTGTCTTCTGGGTACACTGATCTTTAGGTGTTGTGAGATCTGTTGGATGTGTGAAAACCTCACAGCTTCAAGCCAGAGAACACTGACTAAGGAGTCAGATATTACTGGCGCTGGTCTATGTGTCAGTCCTAACGGGAGAGAGTAATTATTTCATTTGAAATTCCAAGCAGCTTGGAAAAAATTGAAAAGAGAAGTTTTGTATTTTACAATGTTATTGGAGATAGATAACCTATTATTAGATAAAACATCCCAAACTGTAAAACTGAATTAAACTAAACAAAATCAAACCAAACAAAGAAAATAACAAGCAAACAAACAAAACATGGGGGAAAAAAACCTCAACAAAATACTGAACCTTGCACTAAAGAATCTCAATATCCACACATTTTACTGAGGGCTCAAAGATCCCCAGTATTATAAAGCCTGGAATACTATATATAGTGCATTCAATCTAGTATGCTTCTTGTCAGCTCCTCCTTTCATAGCTTTCCCTTCTGCTCTTTTAGAGAACACCATGCATGTAGTGTTTATAAACAAGAGCACTAATTACTAATTTGAAGTTAAAGAACAGATCTCCCTAGTATATTCAATCTTTGGCCGAAGGTTGGAACATCTCACAAATGATCTTACAAACCCATGCCCTACCCTAGAGAGCATGTAATATGCATCTGTGTAAACCTTTAACAAGGTTTCAGAGTCAGGAGACTATAGAGACTGAATCAAGTTTCTGTGTATTGTCCCTGGGGTCAGTGACAAATCAGCAGCTGTTTTTTTGCATCAATATAGTCCATCTGCTGCTGATGCAAAAAAAAATTTAAAAAAATTAAAAAAGGGACAAATGTGAATTCTTGTGATTCAGCTCAGGCAAGACAGTGGGGTGGGTGGGTGACTGTGTTTACAGATTTTAGACCAGGTGTGTTGTTGTCAGATAAGCAGAATGGATAGTGCTGATGCTTAATTACTGTGTACTTGCATTAAGAAATGGATCACACAGTAAAATGAGAAACAAAAGCTTTACAAGGTAAGAAATTCTGTTTAAAACTGTTATATAATACAGCAACATTGTCCTGAGATTAGAAAATTTCTTAAATAGGCTAGATTAGTGCTTTCTTATGAAAGCTGTCTTTTAGCTACCACAGCACCTTATTTTTATAGAGTTTTCTGCAATGTGGTTTTATTTCTAGAAGGTATGAAGTCACCAGTCCAGGTAAAGACTAATGCAGTAAAAATTTCCACTAGTGATGACAATGAGATTCATTGATACCTCCTGTTTCATCTTTGGGAAGCGAAACAGTGTGAGCTTTCAGAAACACACTTATACTCTTCCAATTCTCAAGGGCCACCTCCAGTTTTAATAATTTACATCAATGTAAAGGGTAGCCTGTTGGAGTCAAAGTACTTTCCTTTCCATTGTTTTCCCTGTCCTTTGAGCAGCTGCGTGCTGGGAGCTGTCAGAAAGGGTGCTTGTTCCCTGAGACTTGTGTAACACTGACCTTTCTGCATGGAGAGCCCAAAGTGAGTCTAGTAATACTAAAATACTCCAACAAAGGAAATACTATACATAGACTTCTGCTGATATTTATCATTGCTCAGATGGTTGTAACACGTAGAAAGGTGAGGCATACCATGCTTTTCTTAAATATGCTGTTTTGTGTTATGGATATTTCAGTGCAAAGGTTTGGTTTTTAGAAATAACCTCTTTTCTAAGGCCAATCTAAAGCCTCTTGAACTAGGTGTCTTCAAAGATTTGAAATAAGAAGTTCAGTGAGCTTCAGATCAGATTATGAATTTCACACTGCTTTCCATTATCAATTAACATTTGGTTCTACCTGTCAGGTCTACACACCAGCCTTTTGTAAACATTTATGATACTACCAGAGGTGTTTCTGACATGATTAGATCACTTACATTGTCATTTAGAATCTAATAGTATTTAAAGGTTTATAAAGAGAGATCCTTCTATTAAGTAATTTAGTATTTGAAAAATACTAAGTATTTGAAAAATACTAAAAATGCCTTGAAAAAGGCAAGTGAATAGGTCATCGCTACATCAAACAGATTGGCTGGCTAAAATTTTTACTAGGTCTGCCATAAACTATGTTTTTGATCATTTCAACTGTTTAAAAAAAAATATGTAATTTTTGTGGGGTAAAAAAAAAACCCAAATAGTGAGTCCAAGACCAGAGCAGTGCTAAATACAAACCCTGCCAAGATGTAACTCAGTTTAAACTGACTCAAGCTCTAGATCTGCTCACAGCGTATAGAGAAAAAGACATTTTGCCTGTATCTAGATAATAAGGACATTAAAAGTTCAAATGAATCTCTTAAATTAACAGCCAGTGTATTTTTTGAACTGTTATATCTGTATGTTCACAATAAGATTTCCTCCATATTATTCAGGAAACAGCATTCATAACTTGCTTTAGCTTCAAAATGGTCTCATAAATATGTGATTTCACACAGGCTGTATTTTGGCAGCCTTGTCTCAAGGTGACAAAGCACAGATAATAGAAACAGCACTCCCATCTGAAAGAAATGTTTTTATCTCACCATGTGAAGGTGAAGAACTCAGTTACTTAGATGCTACGTGAACACTAAAGAGCAATGAAAAAATCCTTTTGAATCTACTTAGCCTTACATGACATGTACAGATGTGGTGTAATCTGTATTTCAGATCTGTTTCTTTATTAATATCAGTGCTGATTCAAGTTCCAATGTCCGTATGAGAATCCAGCACATGTTACAGACAATACATGTCCTTTTTCCTATCCCTTTGAGAAACCTCATGCCCCGTATGATGGATAGGAGAGCAATTTATTGCAGAATTAATGAGCTGTGGTTATTTTAAAGTTTAACCTTCCACATCCTTTATAATATAGCTGTATCTCAAAGGCATTTCAACATCCATCTTTTGTTTTTAACATTCACAACAAAAGCTAAAACCTCAGCTAAGCAAACTTAGTAATCCTTTCACTCTTTGCCTAAAAGCAATAGCACCTCCGCAAATGGAACATGCGACTACAGGGTGAGCTGGAACCTGGGAAGGCTGTGTCTAACGAACTTGGAAGGGGCAGCATAAACTTCAGTCCCTGACACCTAAAAGATTGGGGTTGGGTTATATCTGGGCATGGTCAGCAATGTGCCACTTAGTCAGATGTGTGCTGTTGCAGCAGTGAAGACTAGATACAGACTAGACTGCATTGTCAGGTTATTTGCAGAGATTTGAGTAAAGTGACTACGTCTCTAATGTTGGTGGTTGTGAGACTTCATCTAGAGAAGGGTGTCAAGTTTGGGACCCCCAATACATGAAAGAATTGACACGGCAGAGCAAGTCCAGAGGACAGGCACCAAAATGGTAAAGGGGATGGAGCGCATGGAGTGTATAGAAAGGCTGATAGCAGGAAAGGTGGAACCAGGTTCCTCTGAAAGGTGCAAAACAAAAGAGTATGAGTTATAATGAGTGACATTCCAGTTGAATACTGGGAAAAACATTTTTTGATCCTTTCAAAGTAAAGATGGTCATGTCCTGCACAGATTGCCCAGGGAATCTGGGGGATGATTCTTCTTTGGTGATATTTAAAATTTCCCAGCATATTACCCTCAGTAACATCATCTAAATTCAGATTAAGATCTAAGTCTAAAGGTGAACCTGCTTTGAGCAAGGAGTTGAACCAGGTGGCCTTCACAGGTCTGTTAAAAATCTAAGTTATTTTATGATTCTGGTATAAAATGGCATGCTTCCCAACTTTATAACAGTTCTCTACCATCATCCTCGAATCTTTCTTCTCTGTAGATTTGCAAAAGAACTCTTTGTTTCCTACCATAATAACTCAATATCAAAAGTTTTGAATTTTGTCTCTCAGAAAAAAAAGGTTCCCAAATTACTCTATTTATAGTTGAAGATTACAAAGAAACAATATCGGGTTTACCTATGGATTTACTGAAATATATACAAATGTGAAATTCTCAGTCATCTTACCTTGTCAGTGAAAATGTCTACAAGCTATATTCAATTTGTTTCCAGATAGTCTCTTTGATTCCAGACAAGTCAGCTCTCCAGGCTGACCTAATTATATGCTCAAAAATCCAGAGTGCATCTTTTTCCAAAGCACACTTGATGTGATATGGATTTATTATCCACTCCACATACAGAGCAGCAGGAAATCAATGTGCACACAACTTATTCATCTTCTAAGAGCTGATAATAAAAAAAAAATAAAAGTCAAAGTACTGACCATACATTCATATTTACTTTCCAAAATGGGATATGTGCAGTGTAGGAGATTAATAGAAGAGGAATGAAAGTTGTTTGTGAATTTTTAAGGCAAATCATCTATTAGTTTAAATTATTTAAGCATTCTTAAAGTCAATAGAGCTATGAAAATTTACAGCAGCTACAAACCTGTCCTTTACAAGCCTTAATTTTCCACATTTTATTTAGATTTTGAATCAAAGACTTTAATAATCTCCTTTAGAGCTCAGCCAAAGCTCACTGAGGTCAATGAAAATGTTCCCAGCAAAGGCAAGGGACTTTTGATCACAACTATTACATTTAAATTACTTGCACTGCAATTTTTACCTCAGTTCTGTCAAAATGACTTTATTTATCTGGGGGAAAAAACTCAGGAACTCTGAGATATGCAGAGAAATTTTTATAATATATAATAATGAGAAAAGTTAATGTTAAGGTTGCATCAAATGCCTTTGCAACCTAAAGAATGAAATGTCATTAGTCAAGTTTGATGTTTTCTGGACATCATTTTTATGACTAATAACTCCTTTTCCACTTTTGGTTACATAATGCTAATCTCTCTCTCTTCTTCTATCCCCTCACCCAGATTTTAAGGTTTACGCACACTCCTTCTTAAAGCTCAGTTTCTTCAGTGAAGTTCTAATGGACGAATCAGAACAATATGTTGGTAGCTGAAGGACAATTCAAGTGTCTGACAGCAAACAGTGTCTCAGAGAGGGAGAATATATACTGNTGCTGCTATAACGTAAACTTTTGACACTAATTTCACATTAAGTAGCTGAGTCATGAAAGAATTGGAATTTGTGCTCAATTGGTGCTCTGCTGATGTGTAACTAAAGAGAATGATAGGTACATAAAACAGCATGAAGAGAAACCTGACATTTATTTTAAAAAATATTTTTGCTAACCAGTTCTGTATCATTATTCACACTATTAGCAAATTTTACAGAAATTAAGGTCTTTTTTAAACTTCAAAAGACAGCTTTTGAATCTCTTCTCTGTTAGAATGAATTTCACTTGGAAGCAGCAATTGTGTCCTCTACAATGGCTTTAGATATTGGAATGATTTCAAAGTTGGTTTTTCTAAAAAAGGGCTTTTTAAGCACAATGTGTGAAGAACATTTGAGGCTTTTTAAAATTCAATGGGACCCCTCTCAAGGACTAATGTCTGCAGCATTGGGTGACAGTTTGTTAGCCCCTGATGTAGGACTGTGTAAGAAATCTCATCTGTTACATTTCTTCCTGATAGTAAAATTTCACAGCAATAGATGATAAGTATCCTCTTTATTATTATTAATTTTTTTGGCCATTTGTTTTGTCCGTGTTTCTGTAGTATTGCATCACAGTCTTGAATAATGATATAGTTTGTAATGAACAACTTTTTTTTAATATACTAATGGACTTGCTCTAATACTGATATGTATTTAAATTGTCAAATTTATTAAAATAACTAATTAACAAAAGTATTCATTCAGGATATCTGGGACAAAGAAAGGAGTAATAGCTTTTGCCTCTTTTTGAAATTTTTCTTCATTAAAATTTTTAAGGTAGCACTCAGGTTCTTCAGGTATGATTTTATTTATGGAGAATCTTTGATCCATATTCTTGGAGAATATTTGATCCAGTGGGTTGTCAGTATTTGGTACTGCCAGTGGAAGAAGAGGTTCAGTTTAACTGACTTGATCTTTTTGTTAGGAGGCCTCAGACATCCTGAGGTTGCAAGGATTGAGCTATAGTTATAATGGTTTAGATTTTTCAGCAGATTAGAACAGATTAAGATTGATCCCCTTTAAAGGGTTTTAAACTCAGCTCTCTCTGCTAGAAGGACAGCAAAGATGGGAAGATGATTCTGAGTGACTGGTGTTTCAGTGGATAATATTTTAGGTATAAAAATGAACAAATAAGATAAACCTGTGTTTTCCAATTGTGGCAAAGTCTGTCTTGTGCAGGAGCACAGCAACAAAGTTGCAGGTCTGGTTTGTACACATTGATCCAGAGAAAGGTTTGAATCCGACTATTGAAACTTATGCCAGCTGTCTGCAGAACCCTTGGGACAAATATGCCAGATGGAGGTTGCCAGAATAGTATAACCATGTCCCTTCCCTGCCAATATGTTCTGTTACACCAGTGGGACTTGGGGAAAGCACTTGAACTAACTATGACTCAGGGGAATGCCTTGGTTGGGGCTTTCCGCTTTCTTTGTCCAGAAGATGTAATGGAAAAACAAGAGGGGAAAAAAAAAAAACAAAACAAACAAACAAAAAACCCAAACAAACAAAAAAAAAGCCAATGACTATATCTTATCAGTTAATGTAGCTTTTCAGCATGTTTCCTCTATGTTGTTTGTTTCCCTGTTAAATAATATTCCATTATGGGCTCCATGCCATAGCCTGTGATTTGATTACTGTTTAAATCCATTATGTGTGATTTTTCTCAGGACTTAGTTTTCTGCATTTCAAAATGGTTGCACTTAAATTGCACTTGATTTCCAGTTCATTAGGCAGTGGATTGTATAAATCCACTGCTAAATACGACCATTTTCACTTGCATGTACTACACTCATTCCTTTTCCAAGGTAGTGGAGCTCTTGTGCAGGCTGAAGAGCTAGGGATATCCAGGTCTCTTTATCCTTAACCAGTGATGGGGTAGGACCATACCAGTGGTCATTTCATCTGATTTGATAGAGGTTGCTGCTGTTAACAGAGCAAGGCTAAATCAGTGATTAAAAATGCTTCATGCTCTTTTCTCCTCTGCCCTTCTGGGACCTTGGCTTTTCACAATTTTAGAAGGGTTTTTCTAAGTTTGCAGCTATTTAGAAAGCACAGATGTTGTTTCTTCTCATCTGTCACAGGTACATAGGAAGTGGAAATCTAACAGTGAGTTATTATGCTAAAAATTTCTGTTGTCTGCTTCTCAGGTGCACATCACAGAAAGACTAATTTTGTATGAATTTTCCTGTTTGTTATCAAGGCAAAATAGGACTCATATTCAGGTATATAAGTGGGTTTTCTCTTCTTCTTTTCTTTCCTTCATTATGAGAAAGAAGGATAGATGCAATTCTTTGCAGCTATCAGAAAAGACATATTACCCTGATTGTATGACAATAATTTAAACTCAATAAATTTACTTTTGAATAGGGAGCTTATCTGTCTTGCAAGCTAACTGTACCATGGGTCATGTGATGCTCTGTATTGTAATGCTTCCTGAGCAAGTTGCCATTTTCACATCACTTAGGATATCCATGCTCTACAGTCCATACTATGTTTTTAAGTTTTCTTTAAGCTTATACTGTGTTGTTTTCTTACTTACTTTCTTATTTTATATATTTACAATTACATATGGTCTGTGTTCTCCATGTTTTTCCATTTTCTGTGGCCCTCCACTATCCCAGAAGATCAGCAGCTGACTGTAACAAATCTGTGCATGTGTACTGAAAGCTACAATAGGCTTCTAACAGATATGTTCTTGCAGGAGGTTAGAACAGCAAACAGCAATAAATTTCCAGTGAGTCTGTCCAACACAAAAACTATTGCTTGGTGAAGTTGCCTTCACCCCATGTTACTGTGAGTAGGGTTAGAAATCACAAGGAACAGAGGTGTCTATGAGGAGATCACATCATCATTATTCCATTCATGGTGAAAACAAAGCTAGGAGCTACTGGCTCAGAGCAGTACACAAGCAAAGCGTCAAAGCTTGCTGGGGAACTGCAGTGGCCAACTGACCTCCAAGTAGCAAGGAATGGCCATAGACAGCCTGTTTGTATGTTTATCTGTTCTTGTACATTTTCAGATTGGTATGAAAGGCTCTGCTGAAATTCTACTGTCTCAAAATAAGCCCAGCTGCAGTTTCAAGGCAAGAGGCTGCATAACACACTCACTCCCCGCTGCAGACTCCTTTTATCTGATTAGTCATTACTGTGTGCAGTATTCAGTTGCACAGCTAGTGTCTCTCGCCCCATCACAATGAACTTTCCTTCCTTCTTGTAAAGAAAAATAAGGAACATCAGTGTCAAATAATACAATCTATTGTGGTGGCCAGATTTTGTTCACTGTTGGGTTTTTTCTTTCCCTGCCCTCCTGGTCCCTTAACGGTAAGCTAGTGGTGAATGATCTGGACGGTCTGGCTCTCTGCAGGCTATTTCCTATTGCTTCACTTTTCATTTTGAAAAATATGCAAACTTCCATCTGTTTCTTGAATACAATCCTTCTGAGATCTATGCATGCATGAGTTTTTTGTGCTGAAGAGGCAGGTTTCTTGGGACTGTATCATTTTATGTGAATGCATTTTGTCATTAGTTTTCTGCTTCCACATACTCATCCTACCTGATTACTGTGTTTTAGGTGCCACTCAGAATAATCACGAAACTTCTATAGTGTTTGCAATGCAATTGGACATCAATGTTAAGTACAAGCAGTGGCAAAGCTGTTCAACAGTAAAATCTCAGGTTTCTGTTTTTAGCCAGGGTGTATGTGCTTGTGCTCTACAGCAGATGTTTCTGCCTTTGAGGCAATTTCAATGCTGAGCTATTTTAAAGACAGATTATTCTACATGAACAAGTAAATTCATAATTAATTCTGCTTTCAACTTTTCAAGACTATTTTTTTTTGCCACTGAGAGAAAAAGTGTAACTGCCTAAAATGTAAGCTCTGAGAGCTTATATAATTCTTATTCTATCAGATGGTGTTTCAGTGACAAAGGATAATGCGTTCTGACCAGAGATGGCTTTGATTCATACCTAACACTGAGAGGTGGGATATGAGTCAGATAACTAAAGGCTGTCATTATATAACTGAAGAGATGCATGTCAACCAGACCGCATTAGAGCAAGTTGCCTAAAAATTCTCTTTCTCTCTGAGACAGGTGATGTTAAAAGCACCTTTTTTTCCTCCATCTGCCCATATAAACTGTGTTTATTAATTAAACCTGGGACAAGACTCACTTAATTTGAAGACCCTGACTGTACAACCTCTCCTCAGAACTGTGTGCCAGCTTTGCTGCAGTTTCAGGATGCTTTCTTTAGGGGAAGAGCTATCATTTTGCTAAGTAGAAATAAACAATGTTAGCAGCTGTCTTGCATGCACTGGTATGTTTTCTGGAGGAATATTTTTATATCTTCCTGTGGTGGGGTAAATACAAGTTGCTGTGGTGACTTGTGATAGCCCTTCCTTGTTTTGGCTCCCTGGAAGGAAGTTGGGGATAACTGGAATTGCAAAAGGTGTTTTCAGTGGTGTGTCCTCGCTGCACAACAGGACAGATATTAGTCCAAATAAAACTCTAGGTTTTAGGCAGTGCTAAATACTTATACACCGGCCGATTTGGATTAAATGTTCCAAATTGACAAAGACAGAAGGAAAAAGCCACATGTCAAAGTGCATACTGAACTGCTCTTTCAGTAAAAACTACTGAGATTCATCAACCCCAGGTGAGCTGAGATGTCTCTGTAGCTCTGTGCAGAGTTGTATACCAGGAGTGGTATACCTGAATTGCACAGGAAGACCTATGGCCAGCTGCCCTCTGCATCCTGCCTTGCTGACTCAACCACATCTCTCTTTCAGAGGCATAGATTTTTCCTAGTTCATGCAATCTGAGTGGAGCAGCAGAACACTACACAAATACACCTTTGATGTGAGATGCTCTGTTCACATTCTTACAACTCTTGCCACTTTGCTTTTCCTTTACCTTTTCAGTGGCTGAGTTTTTGTGAGTGGTTGTGTGGTTTCAAAATATTGTGTTTATATTTGTTTTTCTTTCAAGGGTTGTTGGTGTCACAATAGTGTTTTGAAGTAATTATTATATTGTAAAAATTATCAGAAAAAATTTAATTTGAAGAATGTGATTCTGTGGGTACAAAACACAACTCTGAATGGGGCAAAGTAAGCTTTGGGTCTTGGAATAGCTTCTTCTTTCATCACATGATTGGAAGCCTCTAGTAGTGTACAGTATTAGCAATTAGGCCTTGGGAAAGAAAGGAAAAATCACTAATGTTGGCAGCAGGAGCAGTTGTTCTGCATGGCCTTATGGATTTCAATTTTGCTTTATTGCTTGAGTGTGTATTTATAGTGTATATACTTGAAAATTTGTGTTTTGGAGTTTGTATGCAGCTTCAGACAATAAAACATTTTCTAATCATCTCTTTCTTGCTAAAAGCTTCTGTGGTTAATATAGTTTTTTGGGGTTTTTTTTGTAGTCTTCCAAAACTTCTATATTATATAAGTGGGAAATTGTGAACTCTTTGGACTTTTTGGTTCTAATCCTCTTTTGCGTAGGCCACATGTTCTTTTTTAAATATGTATATCATTATCTTCCATAAATACTAGGGCAATATTGGTCCTAATAGTCAAATGAAAATATCTTCTAGTTTAAGACCCAGCCTTGGAGTTTTGGTGCTACTCCCTTCTGAGTGCCATTTGTCTAGTAGAATAGAAATTAGCAAGTGAGGGGAAGATGGGAGATGGTAGAATAAAGAAGCAGGAGTCTTTTTGCAAAACAAAAACTGTGTGTCACTTGACTAAAACAGGAAGTGACAATCAACCATATTTTATTAAATGTACATGGAAGAGAACAAACTTGTAAATGCTGTGTTCACATAACCCCAAGTCAGTGGATGATTCAGTGTCAAAGACTTTGATTTTTGTTTGAGAAACTGGTATTTCAGACACAGGCTGACTCCTGAGGGCACCCATTCATCCAAGTGAAACTTGTAGATCAAAATGAATGGGTTTTAGTCCTTCACAGGAGAGAAAAAGTGTGGAAATAGCAGGTTCTTTCTCTTTCCCTCCCCCCTTAAGAAAAAGCTTTTGCTTTCAGTTGTCTTTATTAATTTTGTATTGAACTAAGTATACTGTCAGACTTCTTGTCCAAGTTGCTCAAAACCGTATTTGGCCAAGTTGACAGCAATTACAAAAGCCTTTACTTGAGCCCAAATTGTCTTTTCATAGCTGCTCAAGTGTCTCAGAGAATATGAAACAAAACTGAATAGGTTGCATTTTATAACTATTAATGAGCCTTCTTTCTAGGTATATAAACTGTCAAAATGGTAAAACATTCAAAAAAAAATCTCTTGCCTATTTAATATTTCTTAATGTTGCCAGATCCCATCAGTTTTTGACAATGATTCATGTTATGTCAGTTTTAATACTGTTGAACATGGTACAGATTTCCCTTGGCTTTAACCGACATTGACTATTTATGTGAAGTGAATTTTCTTTAATATAAATGGAAGCTACTTTTTCTTTATATACCTTGTAGCTTATTTTATAATTTTTCATACATATGCTATATTGTAATGTTGATTAATTTTATTTCTTGACTTATTCACTAATTACTTTTGAACAATTTGAATAAATTAATGTTGCTGAGTTGTTTCAGATAAGTAGAATCTAAATTAGCTTGTACAAAAGACAGACCAAGTCCCAATTCCAGAAAGTCCTTAGCTTTCAGTCCTTGCATCATGTTCACTCCCATTCTCTTCCCTGCTTTACACCATATTTCAGCTCAAGTTTAGCGAAACGTACAAGCATGTGCCCAAGCTTTGCTGTTCAAAAATCACCATAAGTCAAAACTAGCCAACATTTGCACTTCTTTTTATTTACTTTCTGGTTTAATATATTCTGATAACATTTTCAAAATTTAGCACCACTACTGAGGCCAGCAATGTACCTAACAATTTGAACTTCACAATTAAATAAAAATAAGTCCTATAAGCTAGTTCTTTAAGAAAAGCACATCGGGAGACTCACAAAAAGTTATGAGCACTCTCAGCATTGAGTTGTCTCAACCAAACTACTTAATGCTGAATTATGGATTACATATAATAGCAAAATGAGTAAGCAAATGTTTTAACATACTATTTCTGCCAGGCCAGCTTTTTCCCTAGGCTTCTCTTAGGCTGATTATGAATCAACTCTGCTCCAGAAACTGCATAACTATGTCTGTGTGTTGCTAATTTGCTCTGCTATGTCTCACTTACTGTCTTCCTGGTTTGGGAGGCTGGTGGGTCAGGCCTCTCTTAAAATGCCGTAACTGAAGGCTTTTGTGTTTTGCATACTTAATCTGGAACTTTTTGTATTTTACATTTCTTTCTTATTCTTTTGACGATGTTGTGTTTTCCATTAAAATATATACAGCATGCTGTGATTGGTATTTTTGCAGCAATGACTGCTTTGAATTGGCTTCATTTTCATTAGACAATGGGTAACAAATCACTATTCTGTGGAGTTTCACTAACAGTTAATATTTTATTAATACAGGGACATTATGTATTGCAGTATACTACTTTAAAAACAGTTCTTTTCCTATCATTCTTATGGTATAAAAGGGAGAATAAAAGGTAATTATGTGATGCTTCACAAATCTGTATTTAAAGTGATTAAAAATTGGGATGATGTTTCCCATTGTGAGTCTTCTTAGTGATGACAATCGATAATAAAAATACACAAAGAAATGGAATTTAGTGTTCCACATTCTTTGCATATCCTGTTTTCTTCAATTGTCTAAATAATAGCTCATTTTTCATTAGGTTTTTTTTTGTATTTATTTCTTTTTTGTGTTCCTGTTAATTACTTTTACAGTGATCAAAGCAGCTTGTGAATCTTGATTTACAAGTGCTAAACTAGAGAGTTTACTTCTCACAGTTCCAACTCTTCTGTGATTATGTTCTATTAATGTTACCAAATACTTAAAAGTGTGAGGCTAAGGTTTCGTTTCAAACATAAGTTGTGGGAAATATTGGAAAGACTGAGCATGAACAATAAAGTTATTCTACCAGCATAACCTATAATCCCATTTCTACTGTGTATTGCTTCCAGTCTTCAGGACTCTGCACATAAGCTAAGTATTTAAAAGCCAGATGTTAGGAAAGGGTTTCTGGCAGCTCCCTCCATTTCAGCACTGCCTGAGGGGGGGATTTGTTTGACCTAACTCCAACTTTCAGAAAATTAGGTGTTTAAAAGATATCCGTCACCTGTTGTGGCACAAAGGAGACAGATTCACATGCACAGAGATTTATCAATGATTTCCATAGCTGGTGGCATGCATTGACAGTCAAAGTAGATTTGGTGGAAAAATAAAAAGAAAAGAGGAGAGAGAGTAAGAGAAAGTAAAGGGAAAATGAAAACCATCCCTGGTGGCCATCAGGGGGGAGAAGTGACAAGGTCCACAGCTGAGCACCCTCAGATCCTGCTCCCATCTGTTTACCAACACACAAACTTCAGTAGCACCTATATGGATGTCTTCAAGACCTGCTCAAACTGTCAGTTGTTTATGGGCATAACGCTGTTATGCACTTTGGGAGCAGGTGCTGCATCCACTTAAGCTGTCTGCGTGCACGCTATTTGGTCTGCTGGGTAACTAAACTGTAAGAAAAGGATGGAAGAAGGGTGGCTCTCACGCTGGGGGTGGTCTTTTTGCACAAGAACAATCCATAACAACAACTTTGAGGTTTGCAGATACAAGAGTGTGAGAATAAGAATGGACAAGTACTGTCATAAGGCTTTGAGAAAACACTTGTGTTGTGACTTTAATGACAAACTGTAGCTGTAAGTGGAAGGCAGGCTGTAGAGTTGCAAATTGAAAGCCCTCTGTGACAGAAAACACAAAGACACTTTGGGAAGGGATGGACCACCCCAGGGTGATGCCTGCCTCCAGTGGCTGCAGAGGGATTTCCACTGAAGGTTTTTGCTTAACTTTTTGTTAATACAAGTTGAATCCTACTCCATATACACACATCTGACAGCATGATACTTTTAATGTGCAGCTATTTATCTGACTTCAGGAACCCTCATAGCCTGTGCTCTTGGTAATACTATATTTTTCTGGGTAATACTTATATCTACCTTTAGCTTAGCAGCTCTTAGTAGAATACTTTTATTTATATCAAAATGGCATATTCTTTAAGGAACTGACGCTCTTCTAAAATGGTCTGAGAAAATGGTCTTGTTCACACTCAGCAGTTGCGGCACTTCAGCTGTGCTAGGAAACCAAAAAAGGCCAGTATGCAATAACTGCAAATTATGCCTAAATATTTCAGCAGCTCATGTTGTTATGTCATCAGTTATATCCTGCTTATCCAGGCTTATTCCCATAGGGTTTAATGAACTCCTTGGAGTAGCAGTACTTCAGACCCATTAGCAACTGGAGATGTAAAATGATTTCAGTAGAAGGAATCCCTTCCATCACGGAAATAGTTACACAGTTACAATACGTCATGTAGAGCAGGGCTAAGAAACCATTGTAGGATGATTTACTGACTACAGCACTGGGGTTTTTATTCTCTTTTCTCTCTTCTACCACCTGCTGTATCCAGTTTTAGGTTGGATTCTTCCTTTGACAGAGCATCATTCATGCAGATCATTGTCCTGTTAAGGTTATTCTGATATATTTCTTTTGTGTGACTCCCTCTCTGAAGATCAGGCCCTTCACCCAAGTCTACAAGGTTGAAGAACTGCCTGCTGTTCTAGCTATGAGCTCTAGTTCAGGAGTGAAAGCACTAGCAGGAATAAAATTAGTCCCCAGGCTCTTTAACATTTAGTACCTCAAGCAGTGAACTGGCTTACCTGATTCCAGCTGTTGTACTGCTCATCTTCTTCAGTCAAAGTGACTATCCTTATTTTTTGATGGGTGCATTATCTGTAGTTTATACTAGCCATCACAAATGTGGAAACACACAGATGCCAACACACAGTTGCACCCAGGTGTTAAGCTCTGACGGTCAGAATGACATAATCAGTAATCCACATACCAGTCACGGGATTCATTGGCAGCTTCTCTTCTCAAGGAGAGAAGACTATTTTTATCTCAACAGTGAGATGTGTCTGATGACCAGCAGCGAGCTTGGCTGGTTTGTGTGGAATGTGTAGACAGCACATTCATTGGTCATGCAGGACCAATTTTTTGTTAAATAGTTATCAGTTTTGCAGGTATAAGCATTTAACAGAATGTTTTTTGACAGCTTAACTAAGTTTGAAAGCATCGAGTACTGGCACTTGGATAATGGCACTGGCAGGAATGCTTTTACTGCATTAGATGCCAATTAAATTACTGATTTCATAATTATAAATCAGCATGTTACAGTGGATAATTACTGTTGTCACACTCAAGCTGAAATACTTTATGTAAGCATAAGCCTTTCCTCTGTTGATTTGCTTATTTGGGAACCAGAAAATATTGCATATATTTTTTTAATATTTGAATACATATCTTTTAGGATTCCTGCTCCTGCCTGCAGCCGCAGCAGCGTGCTGTGCTATATAATGGCTCAATTTAATGAGTGTGGACAGTGTTCAGAAGGGACATTATGATCTCCAGGAAGAGAATTGTTCCCATAAAATTAAGATTAGTTTGGGGGACAAAAGCAGAATAACAAAGCACTTAAAGCTAATTGCCAGATACAGCATTTTACCAATAAGAAAACCTGTTTAAAAAAAAGTTTTTTGGAAATTCACGGTAGCAAGGACTGGTGCAGACAGATTGTTTGCTAGTGTGGAGTTGCCCTAAATTATAAAAGAAGTAGTGAGGACATAGTCCTAGAATCAGGTCTTCAGTTCTATGATAAAACAACATAATATCCCCAATCTTCTAGACTATTTGAACTTAGTTGTGGTCAAGCTGATTGATTTTTCATTGACAAGTCACACAAATAAATGTAGAGAACCTGACCATAAAACACAGGGCAAACTATAGATTAAAACACTATTTTGCATCTTTGAGCAGAAAATAGGGTCTGATTTTGTTTTGGGCCTTTTTTTTCAAAAATAAAAAAGCTAATGGTAATTGACCATGTATCACCACAATAACTTGTAATCATAGATGCGTTCTATTGATTTGGGCTGGGAAGTGGGATGCCAAATCTCAAGGCTATTCCCATCCTCCAGGAGTTCAAAATCACAGCTCTCCAGACAAGGACGGCAGGTCAGAACAGTGGAGCATCTTCCAGCTCTGTCTTGTAATTGGGCCGTACTGAAACCAGGAATGCAGAAGTGATGGAGCTAGAAGTACAAATACAAGAAACCCCTTTCCAGTTTAAAATTGAAGACACTCTTGCTGTTAACCAGGTTTCAGCCTTTGCTCTCAGAACTCTTTGTGTTTCTGGAATATTTAAAATAGACCACAGTTGCTTTCAGCGTGGTCATGAAAAGGATGACCCTTACATGGGTCTATCCATAGTTGCACATTCTGGTTTGTAAGGGGATCAGGCGTGCATGGAAGACAAAGATAATAAGAAGTTGTTTTATGTTTGTCTCCACCATCCAGCTTCTAATGCCATCACCCTGAAGCATACCTATCAACATTGTTTTACTTCCCAGCTCTTTGATTTCTTTAGTTTTTTTTCTTTACTAAATCCCAAAATTCTGGCCATAATGTAGAACTGCTCTGTAGGATCTTGTACCCTCCAAACACTGGGTTTGATTGTGGAACCAAGAGATTGCCCACTGCACATGGCAGTAGAGAGTGGCACCTGCTGACCTGGTCATTCATATTTACACTAAAGAAAATCAAGGAAATGTTTTATCATGTTATAGATCTAAAAAGATGTGATTTTTTTTTTTTCATCTTATGTCTTTCTGATAGAAGTACATGAAATTAAAGAGATAAAAAGTGAAAAGTAGTTTATTTTAATCTAATTTTTCAGGATTAGAGAATGTTATATTGTTGCAAAATCTCCGTCTTTTCTTTATTGTACAGTAGGAAGATAATTGCAATGCTTTTATGAGTAAGCAGGAATGATACAATGACTGATTATTCTCAGTTTTCTTCATAAATATATGTTGTATCTTTCTGACATTAATACAGTTTTCAAACATTTAGTTGAAAGAATTAGTCCTGGGTTGGGTTTTTTGTGCCGTTAATACTTTTGTAGTCCACAACCTTTAAAATTAAAAACTAGACCTATTTCTTATTATTGAGACAAAAGAGACACTCTTTATAAATATGTATATACATCCAGAGTTAATCAGTTCACTGTTCTGGAATTAGCTGACTTGTTTGCCTTGGTGTGTCGCCAATTAGCAAGAACCCAGGGATACTGTCAGTTGACAGCTGGAAAGAGATCCCAAGATCGGCAGCATACGGTTTCCTATGTTGTACAAAACCCTGAGCTCAGGGTATTAATGCTTTACTATTACTTATTAGAATTTTCATCAGCAATCTGTCTGCTACTTTCTGATGAGGAAAATATACTGCTAGAACCCTGCAAGGAGCTGTTTTCCTCAACATCATACTTCTTTTGGTGTTTGAAGAAGCAACTTTTCGGTTGTTATTCCTAAAAGGAGGTGGTGAAGAGAAAAACAAAACAAGAAAAATTGCAACAAATAAACAGAATGGGGGAAGAAGGGAGGAGAATGAAGGCATTTTACTGTCCAGGAAGCTGCATAATTCAGAATAATTTCTAAATAAATTATCTTTAGAAGATAATTAAAGAAATTTGTTCATGGGACTCTAGCTTTAAAAGAAATATACATACTTTAAGAACAAAGTGTTTAGTATTGCTTAATGGAGTCCAACAGTGGCTTCAAATATTTTTCACATTGATGATTGTGAGTGGTTGACTTTTTCTCTATCATAGAATACACATGCACAGATACAGTCTACTGACTTAACAGGTACAATATAGAAGCACAGTTTCCTTCTTTTAAGATTTAGAATAAATCACAGTTGTTTTCTGAGTCTGTTTATTCATGAAAGGCTGGATAAATAAAACAAAATCACCTGATAGGATCAGAAAGTTAAGCCCCACAGTAGTGAGCAACATGGAAGTTATTTATTTTACATCTTTATCTTTTTTCATCTCTATAAAAGAATATGTTCTAGAGAGTATATCTTATGTGTCCCTATATATATTTTAGAGAATACATACTATATGTCCTTGTATAAATTTAGAGAGAGAGAGCAATTTTCCTTATATTTCACATATGGGTCTGTAAGAGCAGTGCTGATGTTGCATATTCCTGAAGTCCCTGCCACAACTGGGAAGGAGTGGCCAGTCAGAACCTATGGCTCAGGATGTGGCTGGAGTCATAAGAGCTCTGTGGGAATTACACATAAACAATTCAATACTAGTATTGATCTATTTTTGCATTATTTACAGTTACACTGGAGTCCATGTGCATGGTTTTGATGGAGCTTAGCTGCTTTAAGATTCAAGCTAAATATCACATTAGAAGCCCCCCCAGGGAGAAAAGCTCTCTGAGTACAGTATAATGGAAAACATCTATCTGTGGAGTGCTAAAGATGACTGTATAACCTCCTGTGTTGGCTGCTATATAAATTAACGTGTGATTGTGCAAAGTAATAGATGATTGTTAATAAGGTAGAAGTGATACATGTAGTTAAGAGACTAAAATGAAAGTTGCCAATTTCCTCCTTCGTCTGGAGAAGTTTGATCACTGAATGAAACCATTAGGAGAATGATAATAGAAATTAAGAAAATTTCTCTGGGAAATTTGAAAACAAAAGTTTGACAGGAGGGAGTGACCTCACATGTTTCACAAGCTTAAAAAGGCTCCTGATGGCAGCGTGCTGTTGAAGGACAGATAAAAATCAGAGCTTGTTCTGTGCTGTCTATGGGAGCAGCAGCAGAGACAAGTGCAGACTAGAAATCAGTGTTATTTATCAAGAAAGAGATTTCACTGTGAGTTAGAGAATTTTGAAATGTACATACCCCTCATTTGAGTTTTGGTGATTTGAGAAGATCCACAGACAGAACTGCTGATTCAGCACCATCCTTGATAAAGTGACACAAAGAGAGCTACATAGTGATAGGAAAAATGTATCTGTACTGTGGGAGGAGGAAATGGCCAGCTGCATCGGTACCACCCAGTGGTCCACACTGGTGTCAGCCAGTTTTGATGGGCCAACTGAAGATGGTGCTGGCACTGCCCTGTAACACTTTTTTGCCTTGTATCATCCTTTTTTCGGTATGCGAGCTGAAAGAATAGCCACGAGCAGAACTTCCTGAATCTTTGCCATATGATGTTCTACCTGGGATAATTTTCTTTCTCAAGTTATGTTGGTTTTAGAGGACAAGAGTTGTCACAGCATAATCTAGAGTAGCTCCAGTTTCCTGGGAAGTCTAATACCTTGAGTTAAAGATACAGGAAAGTGGCAAATTCTTTACTGCATAAGAGCATGGGACTTGCTAACATGGGATTCTTTAATATTTTTTAGCTTTTTATCAGGAACTGCAGTGATAGGACAAGAATCAATGGATTGAAACTGAAAGAGGGAAAATTTAGTTTAGGTATGCAGGAGAAATTCTTTACTGTGTGGGTGGTGAGGTACTGGAACAGATTGTCCAGAGAAGTTGTAGATGCCCCATCTCTGGCAGTGTTCACCACCAGCTTGGATGGGGCATTAAGCAACCTGATCAAGTAGAATGTACCTCTGCACATAGCAGGGGTCTTGGAACTAGATAGTTTTTAGGGTTCCTTCCAACCCAAACATGTCTATAAGTCTATAATTTTTTCACAGTGGATTGTTATTGAACAAATATACAGAGTATAAAAGAGTAAAATTGCTCACTGTCATGGTTTAGGAATGGTATTCTCCAATTTACTGCTCCCACTAAAACCAATCTGCTGCTGCTACTTGTTCCCCCCTCCCCCTCCAGTTGGAGACACAAAAACCAGAGATTATGGGTTGAGATAAAAACAATCTACTGGAAACAGCAGTGAGATAAGAAAACAAACAGCAACAGTATTAACAACAAGAGGTATAAGAAAAAAGAAATTATTTACACAGAAAAGCCCATGGAATGGCTTCCCCCCATCCCATGTTCTTGACCAGAAGGAGTCCCTTGTCCTGGGAAGAGAAAGTTAGTCCATTTTCCTCACACTCCCAGCAATGAGGTGAGGTGGTATAAAATAACATCTGGGCCTTACCCATGCCCTCTCCCAGGTACTGTAAAAAATTAACCCTGTCCTGGCCAAAACCAGGACACCCAGATAGTATACTTATAGCCCTTCAGATCTGGCTTCTTATTTATTTTTTTCTAAATATGCAGTAAGACTTGCCAAACATTGCATAACAAGGCATGAAGGATGTTAATGATGTGTCAAAAAATATCTTTCATTGAGATTAATTTTTTAATTAGACTTTAGTGCTCTAAGCTTAAAGGCAGCTCAGTTCTGGGAGGTGCCTTGTTTAGGAAATGGACTCCCTTGTTCTAGATGATTAAATGCCATCATAGATTTTGAGGTTTTTACACTTATAGTAATTCAGGCTCCATGGAAATTCTTTGAAGGATTCAGCTTAACATGTTTTCAGATTGCAAAGGAAACCTATAATGTTACTTTATGTCTTTAAAAGCCATTACATTATGGATTCCTTTCTATGAATTTTTGATAAGGTGATCCAGAACAAGAGAAAGAAGTAGTAGCTACCTGCTCATGAAGTCTGTATTTTCTGTTTAAATGCTTGCTTTGTAGAGCTAAAAACTCCCAGAAGATCCATGAATAAGAAATACATTTTGTCTTATATAGTATTTACTGCTGCAAAGCTTCTACACTTTTCATGAGAAAATAGATCCCAGTTTATTAGAAGAAGAAAAATTCACTAATGGAAAAATTTTTGCTGCTTACTTTCATCATTTGGTTCTGTCCCTAATGGAAGTGTCATATTAGACAAACCAAACTTGCAAAGCTGAGTGTTTCTAGCAGCTGGCCTTGGAACTGAGGTTTTCCTTGGGACAATGAGGAAGAAATCCTTGGGGTCCTACACACAACTATAGATGCACCTGCTGAATCAGTTGTGCTTCCCTGGTCCAATGACTGTATGTCTGTGCCACCATGCAGTTCTTTTTCATGCCACCCAGCCTCTCTGGAGCCTCATCTCCTTTTTAAAATATGTGTGAATCATTTTTGTATTTGGTGTAGCTTGAGTGGTGGGCAAAGCAGAAGGTTGCACATGCAGCATACAGTGCGTCTGATTTATCTATACAAGTTGTGTTTGATGCCCCCATGGTAAGATTGATATGCTGTATTTCTGTGCCTACCTATTCCACACAGAAGTGTCCATACATTTTCTTCCTGATGAGAAAAACTGAAATAACTAGAATACTGCTTCCCTAGTATTTATCTGCCTTCTTGAGATATGAAAGCATGTTCAGAGAATATAACAAAAAGGTAGATAAAGTGCAAGTGATACTATGGAACTATCACCAANAAAAAAGAAAAAGAAAAATAAAAAGAAAAAAAGGAACAATTCTATGAATGCTAATCTTTCAATCAAATCAGTCCACCAAGCATGTTGAAAGAAATGATGGGGTGTTTTTAGTCTTGATATTTTCTCAAATATTAATTGCTGCCCTAAAGAAAAGTAGAACAATTATAGTTCTTTTGAGGGCTTGCACAATAGGGCACTAAAATGTAAAAATGGGTTTTCTGTGTTGTGTAACCTTATTCTGATACGGGGAAAAAACAGTCAAAAGAAGTTAAATGCTTTGGGGTTTAGTTGTTGCCATTTTTTAAACTTATGATTCACTAAAGAATGCCTTACAAAGTCTTGTATTACTTGTTACAGCAGTTTTTTATGATGATTCATAGCTGTGACAATTCAGCCTATTGATATCAAAACCACTTTTGCAAATGCTCTGTGCTCCTTTGTTCCACTGACAATGTGCAAAACTCTTCTTATATCACTTGGGATATTACTGTATTTGAAATTTCTGACTTCAGTCAACTGTTTAATCAGTATATTTTTTAAAACAACAATGCATTAAGATTGTTTTCTGCTGTTCCAGACACCACTAGCCTTAGGAATGACCGTGGGTTTGTGGGTTTAAGTTTAAAACAGTAGTTTTACTAGCTGTTGCAGAAAACTGCAATTACATTTCTTTTGTGTTTACATTCAGGATATGTTACAAAATTACTATAATTATGTAGAATAGAAAGTGATGATTATATGGTCTGCTTTTTGCATTTCAAAACTATAAAAATATTATAATAACATTACATGTCTGAGTTACTCTCACAAAAAAAAAGTGAAGGATACAAGTTTCCTTCTGGCCTTAAATCAGGTTGCTTGTGGTATATTTCAGGTCAACCTCTGTAGCTCATAACCACTGCAGTAAGCTCTCCAGAATCTACATGATGAGCACAGTTGATGATTTAGGCACCTAATAGGAATAAAAGAAAAATAACTCTGTAATATATCATCACTTTATAAAAGGTATTCAATTTGCAAACAACTAGGGCCTTTGAAACACTGATAGGAGGCTGAATTTGTTTCTCTGGCCTGGCAACCAACACATCATTCAAATCTCATCTCCAGCTAAATTTTGATCACTGACAAATTCAAACAAGAACCTCCTTTGTATTACTGATCAAGACAGAAAAGCTTGTGAGCAAAATGGGTGTGTGTGTCTGTGTTTTTAACTGTTGCCTGGACAGGCATGTTATTTTTTTCTTGCATAAATTAGTTTCATAGGTTACTTTGTTGCGTAATAACAGTTTTGTTCCTGTGACAGTGGTGAAAGAATTTTTTTTTAATGAAAGAAACTCGTTGACCTGACCATGGTGTGAGTTCCAGTTCTATCAAGGTACAAGGATAAAATGTTTTCTTTAAATAGTCATAGCTGCGACTCTTAGCTATGGTAGATTCCCAGCTTCTAAACCAAACAAAGAGAATACTTCTGACAAGTGGCAGGAAAGTACACCGGGTGCCTGGGGCTTTGCTCTCTTCAGTGGGGAGAGAATAAGTGTCCTACTTAAAATTGCTGCAATCTAAGGAGTCTCACTGTGCATAATTTTTCAGTTCTAGATGGGGACTAGTATCAAATAAGTCATCCAGCAAGTGGTTTCTTGCGGGGAGGGGGAAATGGAACCCAGAACGAAATTTCAGAAATTTTTATCTTTAAAAGCATAAAAGGATTCGTGGTTTGTTTTGGGGTTTTATGTTGGGTTTTTGGGTTTGTGGTTTTTTTGGTTTTTTTTAATGGAAGTCTTGTTTGAAACCTTTTTTCTTCTCTATTATCAGCTTAGCATTCCCTGTAAGCATAGAGTCCAAAATTTAACTGGAAAAAATACAGAAAAGCTTCTTTCCTAATGTCAAGATAATCTTTTAAACATAAAACCCAGAGGATAACAGTATGAATGCTACCTCTAAAACTGGGTCACTCGTCACTCTTCTTAAGAAAAGTTATACTTCCATTCTTACAGTACATCAGAAAAACCATAGTACTTTGATAGGACTAAAAAAGTACTGCTAAAACAGCAGAGTATGTTTTAAATTATTTTTATTGTTTAATCTGTCTAATTTCTCTGAAGTTTTCTTCTGGAATTTTTTTTGATGAATAAGTCAAGTAAACTCTTTTCTACTATTCTTTCTTTCTAAATGCTAATAACTTTATTTCTATCTAGAGTTTCCCAATTACTGTCATGTGTTATCTAGGCAACAAAAAATTTTTCCAGAATACCTTCTGTCTTGCCCTTCCTTCATCTCTGTGACAGTGATTATCTAAATCTATACTAAATTGAGACAATGAGGAATTTCTTATGCCCTCTTTGCACTTAGAGCCTGCTTGGCTCAGGGTGTAGATGCTGAATATATTTACATGCTAATTCAGCACTTCTGTTCCCCTGGAGAAAAGCTAAATAAAGTTTGAAAGTGGGGGGAAAAAGCATTTCTTTGGTAAATGAATGCAGTATTTTTTTAGGTCAGACCATTATTAGTGGAAATCAATGTAACATCATTGACTTTCATGGAGCTATGGCAAATTGCATCAGCTCAGTATATATGCAGTGATGATATTTGCATTTGTTGATGCTTTGAACAAGAGCTATAAAGCTTTCATATAGAACAGATTTGTTGCACTGGGAGTTCTTAAGGCTTTCTGTTTGGAGTGTTTGGAATTTGCCGGTTTTCAGATTTTTGATAGTGTTATAGGGTATCATATTTCTTGTTCTGCTGGGATTTCCTAATTAGCAATGCTGAGCAGGAATTGTTTTGAATGTAGTGTGAACTGCTGCATCTCAGTCCATATTGCACATTTTAAAATTAATCTGTTTCATCAGAAGTGTGTCTGTAGAAATTCAAGGACCTCAGCTGCTACACCTAGGTTCTTGAACCTGAAAGTTTGTCAATGCAAGTTTTCATTTGAGAGGTATAATTCATTTGCATAAACATATTTGCAAATAAGATTACTCTTTTACCTTTCAGCAAAGTCAGTTTGAAAAGTTTAAATATTTTTTCCCAAAAAAATTACAGGATAAACTTCTAATAATTTTTTTCCTTGTTTTTTTTGGTTTTTTGGGTTTTTTTTGTTTGTTTTTGTTTTGTTTTGTTTGTTTGTTTGTTTGTTTTTTGTTGGTTTTTTTTTTTTTTTTACTATGTCTAATTTTAAGCTTATTTGATGGCAAATCATCATTGTCCATATGAGTCACCACAGGACTATAACTGGTGGGCAATCTGAGCTGCAGAAAAACAGGAGTGGAGACTATATGCATGCTGTGACAGCAATAAACCCAAGGGCACAGCCTTCTATGCTGGAGAAATGAGGTTTAGGTCTAGGGAAGAGTATGAAAAAAGAAGTAAGTACTTACTGGACACATCTTCTCAGATATTAATTTAAGAATTATTCTGTTTATGTATTCCTGAAAGCAGTCCTTCTAAATGGAATAAACTTGGTAGATTAAACCCCTTTCTCGGACATGCCTCGGTCCCTATCTGTACTGAAACCGTATCTGTTTAGGGCAGGGCGTAGAGGACATGGCTGAAAATATGTCAGTGTGCTTAGTTCAACTCTACCTGGTGCCTTTTCCAGTTGATCTTGATGCCTTAAGAAAACCAGAGGCAGAAGTGGAAGTTTTATGAACGTCAGTAATGTTGCTTGAGCCTGAGTGCAAGGAAACATAAGAACCAGAGCTGATGTTAACATTTTGGTAGACCCAACCAACTATTTAATCAGGCATTGGAATGGCCTGCCCAGAGAGGTGGTGGATTCACCGTCCCTGGAGGTTTTTAAACTGAGATTTGATGTAGCACTGAGTGCCATGATCTAGTAAAGGACTGAAGTTGGACCAAGGGCTGGACTTGATGATCTCAGAGGTCTTTTCCAACCCGATCAATTCTATGATTCTATGATTCTATTTCCACTTTCTGGCATCCATGTGCTTCTGACATTCATTTCTGCCTCTGCTGCTGTATCCAAGAGGGCCTTAGAATCTGGAGAATGGCCACTGATGATCTTTTTGGGTCACATGCTGTGCCAGATTGGCTCAATCTGCCAGTAAACCATAGCTGTAGTGCAAAATTAACTCAAGGGGGAATTGTAAGACAACAAGAGAGCTCCTTCTTCATAAGCACCTGCATTGAAAAGATAGTGTTTTGTTGATGAGCATTTTGTTTTGGTTTTTTTCAGCATTGCCAGTGCTCTTGATTTGCTTGTAAGCATAGTGATATTTTGTGGGAGTTTTGTAAAGTCCAGAGTCAAGAGAGCACATAAGAGCCTCAGTTTTCATTGAAGACTAAATTAAAATAGACCTCAAGTTATAGGAAAAGTACAACCTAAAAAGCACTCCCTGACTGCACGGGGAAGGCTTGGTCACCATAAAAGAATACCAAAAAAAAGCCTCTTTTATCAGAAGAGGGAGGAAATCCTCTTATTGTATTTTAATTCAAAGAAGGTTTTTCAGCTGCAGATGTTTTTTTTGTACTATAACACTGTGAGAACTCCTAAGAAAATTTATATTCTGCACATCTTTAAAGCTCATGGGTTGAGAAGTATGCATGTGGAGATAAATAAATGCTCTTCAGGTTGAGCTTGTTATATCAGGATGAGGGGCTAGCAAAGCCTCTCCTAAACTTTTTGCACCTCATTTGCAAGCTCTTTGTGCATAGTATTCATATTAGTGGAAGTTTCTGCTGAGAAAGACCTGGGAGGATTGCCTTTAAGGCTTCTTGGCTACATCATGTAATTTGTAGTTTCATTAGATTAGTTATGAGGTATTATGGCTGCAAACTAGCGCTGAAAGACCAGATCTACTGGCCAAGTTTTGTGGCTAACCAAACTTTCCATGCTCCACATAAACTGCCACTCTTTTGCACAGCCTGCTGAAACATTATTACAAATGGCATTATTTCAATATGTTTGCAGTTTCTACTCATTTCAAGGTCTTGTGTTGTTCTTACAACTCTGGTGCCTGAGCACCCTAAGGATGTACACTTAATTTCCAAAGCTGACATGCATGAGAAGTAATGTGGTTATTCACTAATGCTAATTGGCTTCTAAAAAGCCAGTAAGTTTTTCAGATAGTATGGATCTTGATATGTTAAACAGAAATAGAGAGGAAGATATTCACTAAATTGTAAAGAAAATCTTTTGAAGCATTCATCTTCCTTTCTCAGTGAATTTGTTTCTGTCACTTGCTTGCCTCTCCTTGACAATCTTCATTTATCACATGCCTCTTCTGCCACTGTTTTCCCTGGTCTTCCTATCAGTTTCAGGTTGATGAAACACCACAAGCCAAAGACAGCAATTGTTGGTGGTCTGTTCTAGAGGATCTGCTGGTTTTTACCAGAGCTGGTAAACACATGTGTAGAAATAACATGAGAAGTGGAAAGAGCCTAAACTGTATTCATTTACTTTCTCAATTTTTAATGAAAGCTGCCTCTGTATTTTCAAGGAAAGATTATTTTTTTTCCAGAACTGTCTATTTCTTAAACAGTAGTGGATGAGGAACATTGGCAATACATGTTAAACTGAACATCAGAGATATTTAGCTGGACTGATACTGCTCTCATTCTTCCAGGTAGCCACAAAAAGCAGCAGTTCACCTTAGAATAGGCTGTATTTTTTAATTTTGTTTGTTTGTTTGTTTGTTTGTTTTTGTTTTTGTTTTTTTTTTTAATTTTTATTTTCATGAGAAAGGATGGTTTACTGAAGCTCTGTGAGCAATACTTTTCTTTTGGTAGTCTTAAGTAAAGTAAATATGACCATGGGGAGGAACTATCTTATCCCAATAGACATGATGCTGATATCTTTCATGCCAAAGTAAATCAAGAATAATTTTACCAATGTCAGTACAGCCACATCAGTAAAATTCTAATGGGAATATGGAATATGGCACAGTATCTCTGCAAAGAATAATGAAAGATTGCAGTGGGAATTGTTGTGCCTGTGTATCTCTGCAGGAAATCAGTGGAATTTGGTATTTTAGATGGTTGAATAAAAGAAACTTCTAGTTTTAATTAATCAGGACTGAGTTAATTAATCTGACATGTGACAGGAGAACACTGAAACTTCAACTGTGTCATCTGAGATTGGACTGAAGATCTCTGCTTTGTAAAGGAAACACGTTTTTCAAATCTGCTGTTAATATGATAATGATTGGCAGCATTTGGGCAGGGTGGAGACTGACATAAAAGCAAATTGGAAATTAAGACTTCTGCTATATCTCAAATGTGGCTGCAGAAACAATTTTTTCTGGGTATCTTTATAAAGAAAACCAAGAAACAGCAAGATAGTTTTTTTAACACACAAAACTTTTTGCATTCTTGGTGGCTGGCAGTGTATTTACTTAAAGTGCAGAACCAATTTCTGAAAAAGTGGCCATTTAGACTGTTTAAGCAACTGATTGGGTATCAATAGGCTGCTTTTATAGCCAGTGCAGATAGATACACTGCATCCATACTCACAGTGCTGCCTCACGCACCTGGCAGCTGCCCCTCTGTGTGCCTGTGGAAAACTCCTATTTCCCCACCAGCTGCAGGTGTCGTATGCAGCAGGTGCTGCAGCCAGCAGAGAGAAGGGGTCTGAAGGCAAGGTATTGGGGTCAAAGGATGCTGCCTTTTGAGAAAGGGGGGTTGAATCAGACCCTAGGAGGTTCATTGCAGCATTACAATTTTTTCACTGCCTGCCTTGGAAATGTTCTAAAACTTTTCACATTGAGAAGATGCAAAACTAGTGAAAACACAGATGGAATAAATAAACTACCCAGTCAGAGAAATTAGAACTGGAAAAAAATAATTAATCTAATTTATATGCTCTTCAGTTTAGGGAAAGAAAGTGATCAAAGAGAGATATATAACCGATTTTGCAATTGGCCTGTACTTTGTTCCCAAATGAGAAAAGAACTTATTTAATGAGCAAAAGTACTGAAAAGATAAGCCATCCTGATATTTGCATTCAGATTATATTTGCTCCTGTCTACAGCCTGAGCATCTCTGTAGGTCAGCTCAGGTCTGTGAAGTTACATTTGTGTGGGACTGTGTCTGGAAAGCTGACAGGACTGAGATTCTTTAGGTCTCATGCATACAGTCTGATTTGGGATTCAGAGAATTGCTGTGCAGATTTCATTCAGAAAGATAAGAAACTCTTTCCTCTGAGCAATACCTAGCATTTTATGGGGAGCAGGTCTGCAAGCAGTGTTAGGTCTGTCAGAGAAGCCAGGACTTCTGCTCAGCAGTCACCTGCAAGTAAGGGGACTCAGGGTACCTCACATCCAGCCTCCTACTGAAAACAGGCCAGTCATGCTGCAGGTAGCTCAACCCCATCCTCTTGGTTTTTGAGTAGGTCCAAAGATGGAAATTCCACAACCTCTCTGGAAAACCTGCTTCAGCTAGCCACCTTCACAGACAATATTTTTGGTTTTATTCTGCCAGAATTTTCTGTGTTGCGTGTTGTAACCAGTGCTTCTCACCATCCTACTGTGCACCTTTGAGGAGAGTCTGGTTCTGTCTTCTCTGCACCTTCCTCTTAGGTGCCTATAGACCACAGCAAGGTCTCTCCTTAGCCTTCCTTTTTTAAGGCTGCCCAAACCCAGTTCTTTCATCCTTTCCTTGAGTGTCATATACTGCAGTAATGGGTGTTCTGGTGGATTTTCATGCCTCTTTTTAAAAATCCAGATAACTGAAATATTTGGAAGCTGCAGTTAAGAGTGGGAGACAGAACCAAATATACAGTTACCCCCACACTGCCTAACACTAAAATAAAGATGAGCTTGCTTGTGAACTATAGCTCGTGAATCAGGAAAGATAAAATACTCATGACATAGGAGCAAAGAATCCCGTATGGTGGTTTTTCAGCCATTCACTTACAGATTGTATCAGGCACTACATAGTAAGATGTAGTAAGTAGCTGTGAAGAGATGGAGCAACTGATAGTAATATGTACACAGATTTTGAAGGGAAAAAAATCCATACCAGTTATCATTATATATGCTGGTTTTACTCTTCTCCCTTTTGCCCAAAGATAATTGGTGGTATGAATACATGTATTTAAACATATCTGAAAATAAAAGTATATTTATTATGAGAAATATCTTCATAACAATTTTCTTCTTTTTAGATTTAGATACCTTAACTGCATTCATGAAATCTTTGGACAGGGTTGTCAGTTTGCAATGTCCTGATGAGCATGTGTGAGTCCCACTGGCCCCCTCGTCTTCTCACTGTCACACAAAGCTGCCAAGGGTCGCTACGTGTTGTAGCTTTCCCTTCCCAGTGAGCATGGTGTCCCCTGACTGCCAGGGCTGTGACATGAATGCTGTCATAGCTCCATTCACTCCTTGTACCCTTTTGCACTGTGTCTCATGGAAACATGATAGAAAGGCATCTCTCTGCACTGAGGCAGAGATGCTGGGCCACTGGCTGTTCCATTTTCTGATTCATAGAAAATGGGTTTCCTGCTAAAAAAATTCATGTTGGCCTTATTTTGGAAGAGGAGTCTCTCCCCCCACCCCCATCCCCAAGAGGAAATTCATTATTTATTTCCTACAAGAACTTTATTTCCTCATAAAACTGATCCATTTCTGTAGATCATCTGACAAGAATTTCAGCTGCTTTAACTGGCTGTATAGTTGTGCTAATGTGCTGAATTTACAGAAGTAAAGCAGCTGTTCTTTTCCCAGGTAGCAGTTTATACAGAATAACTTGCAGAACTTGGTGTGCAAGAACCCACATAAAGTGTATATTGTACATAGTTATTGTATATATGGCATATATAGGAAATAATGGTGGATTAAGGTGCTCTTTTGTGGTACTTAGAACAATACTTGGGTATAAATGAGATTTTGTTTGTTATACATAACCCTGTTGAAGGGTAGTTTGAAAATATTTGTTCATTATTATTTTATTCTTGTTTTTCTTGCTAAATATTTATTGCAACAGAACCTTATTATTTAAGTCTACTGCTTCAAGAGATTTAGTGCACATTTCACACTTTTTTTTTAAATGTAATTTTAGTTTGATCATTTTTTTGATTTGTTATGAATTTCTCAGTGTAGAATATGTGGCGTGTCAAAATTTGCAAGAATGAAGGGTTGTTTCCCTGAGGATAATCGCACTTTATATATATGTGGCAGGTGAGATAAGCAATCTATAGAAATTCCTCCTAAGATTTCATCAAGAGTTGCTGGACTATGTGCGGTCAGCTCTGCAGCACTGTGCTGAATGGCTTCGCAATGCTACTGCCCCAAGGCAGTCTGTCAGAAAGGTTTACTCTAGAGAAAAAATTGCTAGAAGCTCTGGCTTCTCAGAAGTTGGGACAGTCTGATTGTCAGGTTTAGAGAGATGCCATAGGCTCCGAAATTTTGGATTATTCTGAAAATTATTTTTACAGAGCAGAGGGAAGCCAGAGGAAGCCTGGAAATGAAAATACATGTAAGTGAGTGAGATTTTCTTTTATTTATTCTTTCTTTGTCCTCAGTCACATAATTATGGCTTTCTGTGTCTGTTTTTGTGACATTATGGCAAATTCATTATTTTTGTAGGGATCAGCTCTGACTGTGACTTGAACCTTCCAGAGCAGCCTTGACACTTTGAGAGTTAATGCTTTCTGTCTTACTCTGTAGAAGTGTTAAATATGATTCAGCTGTCATGGTTTAATCTAACTCATTTGATTTTTCATTGAAATGGACGAGGTGTGTGCACATGGCCAAGACTTTGTGTATTATTTGAGGAAGAGTAACTTTTATGTGTGAATAAAGAGCAGGTCAAGTCTTAAAATGTTCAAGTGTTTAGTTGCTTGCTATTTTCTGAACTAAAAAGAAATTAAAGAAAAAAAAAAATTGAAAATGTCTTTTTAAATTTTGCATTTACAGGATCAAAAGAGACTCTTGTCTTTTTGTCTGTTTTTATAATATTTCTTGCTGGGTGCTTCTTTGTTCTTTAACTACAAAGAAAAACCCACATCTAACAGATTCATAGAAAGAAACCTGTAAACCAACTCAAGCTCATTATTTAAAAGAAACAAACATAACCTTCATCAATTCTTACTTTTTGGTGTGCTTTAACTTACGATTTTTAATTGTTGAAGCACACAATATTGGACACTGGAGCAGTCACACAGCTATGCAGTGTCTAGCTGCCCTTGGCAGGAGTGGGAACCATCTCAAACCTTTATGCAGCCCAGGTGACTCCTCTTGACTAGTTTCTAATGAGATACGATATCCTTTGCTTTGAATTCAACGAGCTTTGAAATGCTTTTAAGTCATCAAGTGTCTGAGTAAGGGGTTTGCTCTCTTAATGGAGAGTGAAAATACAGCTGCATCAATGGGTTATACTCTTATTGCTTAGTCCTTCTCTACTCCTGTCTCTTTACTAAGTGAATGGAGAAAAGGCAGGAGATCCCTCATAAGAGCATGTGGGACTGTGTAAGGACCATAAGTGTCCAGATTATGTTCAAACAACTGTGTAGAAAAGAAGGTGTCAAGCCTGGCAAGGTTTAGTCCCTACTGTCTACAGAGGGTGATGTCTGTGTGACCAATGGCCAGAGTGAAGCCCAGGACATGAGAGGAATGAACCAGCTCATTTCAAAAGGGAGCCCAGGAGCGAAGTGACCTCAAGTTGCATCAGGGAAGGTTTAGATTGGATATTAGGAAGCATTTCTTCACTGAAAAGGTCATCACCAAATGTTAGAACAGGTTACAAAGGGAAGTGATAAAATCACCATCCCTTGAAGTGTTCAAAAACATGTGGATGTGGCATTTGGGGATATGTTTTAGTGACGAACATGGCAATGTTAGGTTAACAGTTGGACTCAATGGTCTTAGAGGTCTTTTGCAACCCTAGGAATTCTACCATTATGTGGTAAAATAACATGAGGCAAGTGGGAACACTGAGAAGACCAGAACCCAGCAGCAATTAATGGACCAAAACAGTAGCTAAAGCTTTACATTCAGGAACTGCTTAGATCCCTAAAAATGTTGGTTTTTTCTCTATTATATCTCTCTGGATATGTCTGAGTGTATTTAACTTATTAAAACTTATTAACTTATTAAAAACTTATTAAAAAAGAGCATCTAAAAGGGGTTTTTTCGTGCAAAAAGAGTGACACAACTTACTGTTTAATAGCATTGATGTTAATGCTAGCACTGTTACAGGAGGAGCAATGAGTGTTGAAATGATTCCTACTCTAGGAAAAAAATTAAAAGTGGTCCTTTTGCCCTCTTGTGGGGCATAGAGAACTCCTTGGATGCTAGGCATGAAGTCTGAAAGGACACACTAGACAAAGGCTCTAGTCTTAGGTAGAGTGGATCAATCCACACTGAAAATGGACAGTCACTAAACAAAAATCCCTAGTGTTCTCATTAGCACAAATAGGAATAGTTAAATTTAGAAATCAAATAAGAAGAAAAAATGTTACTCCACTTAATCTGATTTTTCACTTCATATGTATTCATTTAAACTGTTTACAATAAATAAATTGATTACATTTGTGTTCATTATATATAATTACATATATTGATATTTGCATATATTCCATGTTGAATTGTGGCTTTTATTGGTAGATCTATCATTCTTGAAATTTATTGTTTATAATCAATATGAGACTTCATGAAATAACAGAAGAGAAATTCTATCTAAGTTTGAAAACAATCTACTCTTGGCAGAGTATATGTGTTCATTTAAACTGTACAGTATCCATTTTAATAAATAAGTTTATATATTGTCAACACATTATTAACTAGTTTCCTTAAGCCTGATGGGAAACCAGTCCATTCTGCAAAAATGCGTATAAAATTACAAGATTTTTAACAACATTATTCTTAGGGACCTTGAGCACTGCCCTGGAAAATTTTAAGTTATTTAATTCATGTAATACACATATTGGAAAGAGGGGAAATGTATATATGGAGCTTTCCTCCAAAAGCATTTTCAAATCTCCCTTCTTTTCTCCAAAAGCTAAAAGTTGGTGACAATTGCCATAGCAAAGCCCTGAGAATACATTTTATTTTCCTTGTGAACAAGTTAGCTGAAAATCCTGTAAAGCAGAGAAGGGCTTATTTGTGATACATCAAGCGCCCTTGAGAGCTCCCTCTTAAGGAATTTATCACATTTGCTTCCCTCAGTGTCTGTGTCACACATACAAGTGATGGCAAATACTGTTTGGATCTAATGCTACAATCTATATCTCTAAGTATCACTGACATCAAAGGAGTCAGACCCTTATGATTTTCTAAGTCCCATTCACACATCTGATAGACGAGTTCATTGTTTTCTTCATGTGACTATTAATCTCCCTCCAGGGAGAGCTTGTAAGCTCACAGAGATGTTTTGTAGAGTTGGTTTATTTGTTTGTTTGCTTTCTGGAGCCAAACTATTAGTTCTCAAAGATACTGTTCATGATACTGGCATGATTTCTCAGAGCAGTAGTTGAGATGTTTTATTAGTTATTTCAGCTGAACATTTACTCTATGAAACTGAGCTATCAAAAGAGGGCTTTTGGGACACTATCAATTTGGTCTAATGTATGAGCTCAAATTATTATATCATTATACTATGCTTCTTGGTGTCTTTTGCCATTGATTTGCCTACATTTTTTAAATTGCTCAATCAGAAACCATTTATCTGATAAATTATTAATGAATAAGTGTTTGTGATGGAAAAACAAAATACTCAGTGTTGTAAATCATGTATCGTACAGGCAACAGCAGTCAGAAGTAAACTACTCTTGAGCCAAGTAAGTGGTTTATGTAATGTAGACAGAAATTATGCGGTGACATAAACACTTCATTGCAAAGAAAGGGTGTCTGCTATTCTAGACTTTTTACGAGATTCGTATACATTTCTGCACTCTTATTGGTGCAAAATTTTGTTTCAAGTGTGCAAAAGTGTCTGCACGTTTTAGAGTCCAACCATACTGTAAGGTGCTCAAACTGGTCATTGTTTGTAATATTTTTGTAGAAACCTTTTGATTTAGTTCTGACACTCTACTCACAAATATTTTTTCCCAACAGAATAATTGCAGAGTTAATGCCTTTTGGCAGTTCACATTGGCACTGATGATTTTGAAGGCTTATCTCTGTTCCAAATTTCTTGGGGCTTTATTTACTTTCAAAGAAAGTAGATATATTCACATCTGAAGCTATAAATTGTAGTTTGAGGTTTGCAATTAAATACCATATTCACATTCGTGTTTGTGCCCCATTTCTTCAATATGGAGGCTTAGATAGATTATTAAAACAAACAAACTCAAAAAACCCCTAAACATAAAAAAAGAGGAAAAACAAGATCAGTTAAACAATTTTCACTAAATATTGTTAACATTTTCTCCAGATGGATCTGACATTGTTCTCAGTATAAAAGTAGTGGTTTACAAAATGGCTGTAAAATACACTTCTGGCCAATATCAGGGGTAAAATGTAGCAGAGTAGCAGTATCACATGCAATATATTGCCCCTTCCCGCTGAAGATCTAACATTCTTTTTCCTGTAACCCACTTAAAATAAGTGTAAATAGCAATTTTCTGTCATTGGGAAGGGCTTTTGTGTGAGGCTTGGTGTTGTGAGACACATTTGCTGTAATTTTCCTTTCTCTTGCCCTTCCTCCCTCACCTGTGCTCCAGATTCCAAGCTCCCAATGTTTACAAGATACTGAGACAGTACTTCCAAAAACATGAGCTGACAAGTACTACCTCTGGGCCCCTGCTGCAAAAAATTTCCTTTCATTCTTAAGCAGGGAAACTGAGTCTTTGGGTTTTTTTCAGTTGTTTGGTTTGGCTTGTTGGTTTTTGGTTTTTTTTCAAATATGCAGCAAGTGTCTTCTCTTTTTGTACAGGCTCAGCAAGTTGTACACCATTTCAGCAGAGATGCCTGATCTCTCCCATCTACATACCTGGACATGCTTTATTCCCTGATTGGTCTTTTCAGTAACCACTAAAGACTTCCTGAGACTGAATATTGGCACAGATGAGTTAAATTCTTCTGGAATGTTCTTCATCAAACATAGATCTGTTGGACTTTCTGGATGTGCCTAAGGACACAAAGGTTAGTGTCTTCCTTAAAAGCCTGAAGTTTCAGGATTGTTTCACTTAACCTTTAGCTCTGCAGAATATGTTTCAATTTATTGCTTAAAGAGAGACACAAGTGAATGAAACTCTGATTGACATTACATACATAGTTGAGATCATGCTTTTAACTGCCACATGATAAATGTGCTTAGTGAGCTGGTGCAACAAAATTACTCGCTGGCCAACAAGAGAAAACTACCTTCTGAGCTTGATTTCCATTAATGATTTTTGTCATATTTCTTCTAAACTTGGGTTTAGTACATTTCAATCACTCTCACCTGGTTTACAACAGGTAAAAAAGGGACAGGAGGATCTACTTACTTCTATTCACAAGATGGTTCTTGTGTGGGGATGAGGGGGTAGGTGTTTGTTCAGTTGTGTTCTAGATGGCCTGTGAGCTTCAGGGGAAGGACAAAAACATCCATATCATGTTGTAAAAAAATTATTTTCTTCATAATGGCAGCTATTCACTTTCTGGAAGTTATGAAATTTTAATATAATTCTTTTTCTATCCTTTGATTTCTCTTAATATATTATATAATCTATGGATATATTCTGACACTACTTTGCCACCTCAGGAAATTGACCTCGATCAAGATAATTCACTGACATAATTTTTCCATCATATGATTGAAAATGTAGAAATAATTCTGAAAACATATACATGCTCAGAAAGGTGGTGGAATGTGTGTGGGCATATGTGCACATCAAGTCATGTCTCAGACACATAACTGACAAGGAAAGTAGCAAGATCATAAAGATACATCAGAATTTTCAGCACTAATCATAACATTATAAAAAAAATTATGTTTATAATGATGTGAATAATGATACGAGCAGTAGAGAAAGTGAACAATCACATAACCTTGATTTTATTCTATGACTGCCATCTGTTTTTCATCTTTTGCAGAATATTCTTCAGGATTAATGCTCTATCTGGGTTTGAGGGAATAGGGAGAAAAGTTCTTTTCAGTTTTACTCTGGCAAAGTTATCTTATTTCATATGGACATTTAAAAAAATGATTAGTTTTTAAAATAATACTTTTTTTCATTAAACATCTTCACAACCTATTAAAATAACCTCAGGAAACCTATTGGCTAAAGTAGATGGAGCTCAAAGTTGATGTAATTAGAACTACATGAATTGAGTTCTGCTTTCTCATTTTTGTGGAGGTATTCCAGTGATATCATCTGAATAATAGCTTTCTAATCAATCTCCTTCTGTCTGCTATTCTAGCTAGTATTTGTGTTTGCATTCTAAATGCCTGCTCCCTGTGTAAAATAATTAGAAGACAAAAATATCATCCCTCATCAAAAGGAATTGTTTCCCCAGTGGCAACAAATGTCTACTCCAGATAGGAAAAAAAGAGAAAGAAAAAATACAATTTTGTTTTACCCAAGTTCTATTGAAGTTACTGAGAATTTTTGCAATAGAGTTCAGTAGCAACAAGAACATGAATATAAAAACACAGACTTCATTTAAAAGCAGAAGCTTAGAGGAGTTGCAGGATTGTGTGAAGTTTATTGTATGGAGGAGACCCATGTCTGTTCTGTAGGGTGCCTTCACTGTCATGCCTAAATATTTTCCAAGAAAGTAAAATTCATATAGGGCATATGTTTTAGCTTTAATATGTGAACTTTTTTATAATATTACATCTTTTATAAGTGTGTGTGTCTGTGTGTCTGTGTGTACTACAGGGTGAATATCTCAGTTGCAGAGCTCAAATGCCAAATGCATTGTAAACTCCATTTCCCTGCACTGTGTGCATGTTCGTACTTCTTTGGAGATTTGTGTAATATGTGTGTGTGTGAACTGATAAATATACATAAGAGACAGGATTATGCATTTCTCTAACTCAGTATAATTGTTGACAGAGCCTTGCCATATTAGGACAGATAATGATGGAAGATAGAACAGTTTGTTAAAGACCATCCAGTTACAATCCCCCTGCCATGGGCAGGGACACCTTCCTCTAGATCAGGTTGCCTAAAGCACCATCCAACCTGGCACTGAACACTGACAGGGATGAGGCATCCACAGCTTCTCTGAGCAACCTGTTCCTTGCCTCACCACCCTCTGAGTAAAGAATTTCTTCCTAACATCTGATCTAAACCTTTCCTCCTCCATCTTAAAGTCATTGCCCCTTGCCCTATCACTGTCTGCCCATATAAAAAGTCCCTCCCTCTCCTTTTTATAAGCCCCCTTAAGGTACTGGAAGGTTGCTATATGGTCTCCCAAAAGCCTTTCCTTCTCCAGGCTAAACCCCAGCTCTCTCAACCTGTCTTCATAGGAGAGGTGTTCCAGCTATCTGATCATCTTTGTGGCTCTCTTCTGGACCTGATCTAACAGGTCTTTCTTGCACTGAGGACTTTAGACCTGGACACAGTACTCCAGGTGGGGTCTCACAAGTTGAGGAGGAGAATCACCTCCGTGACCTGCTGGACACACCTCTTCTGATGCAGCCCAAAATATGGTTGGCCTTCTGGGCTGCAAGTTCACACT
The DNA here is from genome assembly GCA_013400415.1 of Scytalopus superciliaris. Classification (NCBI taxonomy): domain Eukaryota; kingdom Metazoa; phylum Chordata; class Aves; order Passeriformes; family Rhinocryptidae; genus Scytalopus; species Scytalopus superciliaris. The sequence continues at coordinate 431,638 of VXBX01008449.1, read as the reverse complement.
GTTGACTCATGTCTTGCTTTTCATCCATGAGAACCCCAAGTCGTTCTCCACAGGGCTGCTCTCAATGAGTTCATCTCCCAGTCTGTACTTATATCTGAGATTTTCTTGACATAGGTGCAACTTGCACTTGGACTTGTTGAACTTCATGAGCTTAATGATCTTACATATCTTTGATTTTCCTTAAAGTACTGCTACTAAAGCACACATTCATTAACAACAGTATATCAATTTGTATGGAAAATGATGCAAAAAGAATTGCTTTATTCTTCAGTTTTGTGGATTTATTTTTTTTTTTTTAGTTTATGATACAAAAAATGTTACAAACATTATTTGTTAGATTGGAGAAAAAACTGCCTTTGACAGGTAATGGATATATTCGTTTAAACTGTGCAAATCAAAAAGAATAAGCTAAATTACCTGACTGGCTGCAAAACCAGTAGAGTTTCACCTGTCCAAATTTTCCATGATTAATTTTGTTTCTGGCTGACTTCTATCAAGAGCATGCAGCTAGGTTTATCCACAAGGCCTGCAGAAGCTTAGGTAGCAAAAGTAAGAAATTACCCTGATGTAAATTAATAAATGATGGCTATACTGAATTGAGTACCCAGCTTATTAGGTCAAAAGAAACACTGTGCATTTAATGAACAAGAAAAAAAATAGTATGATGGCTTATGAACTGGGAACATTTGGCATAACCTGAGATTCAAAATTGATCCTGCAGATTTTATGCTAAGACTATAGCAGACAGACTACATCCTGGAGATTACAACTTCCTGTCAGAGGCTGGGAGGAGAGTCCCCTAACATGAAAAATACTGAATTATGCCTCTTCATGTCCTAGGAGGTTGTCTTAATGTGCAGAAAGAAAAATGTCTTCTGTCAAATGTGTTTTGTGAAGAGGAAAAACAGAAGCAATCTATCCACCATTTCAGAAGTAGGTCAGAGCTGTGAATCCTAATCTAAAGGAACAAGACTGAAACTAAGCATAAGGTCTCTTAAGATCCAGAAAAACTGGTTGTGTTTAAGATATGTGTATGCCCTTGTCATCACCTTTCCCTGACTTGTTGGTTCTCCTGAGAACCACCTTTCACACAAGAGTAACCACATCTTCCTCTCAACCATTACTTCTCATCAGAAAACCTATCTATCTATAGCAGCCAAACAAGGCTTAGACACGAGTTTGATCCCTGGCTCCTGCTCATCCATCCAATCTACTCACATGTTCCTTAGCATGGCTTTTGCCCCACAGTCCCACTCAATGCACAGTAGATTTCAGGGAGCAGCATGGGGAAGGGACAGTTTCCAGGAATCCGCTAAGAATACAGCCACCTTGTTTTGGAGTGGAGAGACAGGGTCACCCACATCCTGGGCAAGAGAATTAGTCCTGGTCTTTTAACTTAGAAACATGCTCGCAGCCCAGTGTTGCAAAGCCAAGGCCTCCACTGACTCTAGCTGGGGAGCACAGATATCTATGCAAGTTATTTCATCATATTCCAGTATTGTCAATCTTTTTACTGGTCATGGCTTAAAGGACAGAGAATTTGAGGAGGGTAAGCTGAGACACCTCCTCTTCCATTTTGGACTCTTAGACAGGATGTACTGCAATGTATTTACAGTATTTATTGCTTTTACACATTAGAACACACAGTGATATCTAATCCTTATCCCTAGACTATTTCCTTTCTGTTTTTTTGGTGTCATTTCTAGTTCTAATGAGATAAAGAATTTACATGAAAGAAGTCATGTTTACCGTACTACTTTTGTGGCAGAAGTTTATTCCTGTGTCTTCTTGCTAGTTCATGGTCTTCTGCTCATGTTTGTATAGTCTTTTCTGAAAATTTGGCATATGAGTTTACTTTACTAGTATGTTGAACACCACATCTATTAGCCGATTCTGATGAAATACCTGTATTACAATTCTCCCCTACAAAATAAGGAAATTGTAAACATGGAATTTTTTTCAGTGATAAATTGATGAGGGAGATATGATGGTAAGCTCTAACAATATAATAATTATATAATTAAAAGTATGAATTATATAATTAAAACCTATGAATTCTAGAGTTCTATTCTGTGAAAAACATGAATATCAAACAACTTTTGATGGGAAGTAGTAAAGGATATATGGCTTTCCCTTTCTTGATAATTTAATTCACGTAAGATTTAAAAAATATTTGATTTATGAAAATGTGGGCATTTTTACTCACTTGGAAAAAAAGGCATTTTAAACAGCAGGATGTAATTTCAGACTATTTGCAGTCAAGAGGCCTCTGCTGAGCAAAATACTCATTCAATTTAGGAATGCAGATTATAATAATTTTCCTATCTCCCTCACAGCAGGATTCCTGCCATCGTTTTGCAAACCCACAGGTTGCAGTATTGAATGACTAGCTAACTTCAGTTTCAGGTAACACATGCTTTAAACATATTCTCATGAGCTCAACTTAGTTATAATGCAAAGCTGCTTAGTTTCACCAAGTGAAATGGGATACACTTAAATTGCCTCATCTAATATAATACTCCTTAATACATGCAAAGTGGTTTATGATGGCAAAGCTTGTAGAGCATCAAAATCGGCAGGGAAAGTAAGGTTTTCTGGCTAAAACTGTCAAAAAGAAGTCCTATTTTGTATCATTTCTATTTAAGAAGGTTAAGAATGAGGAAGGAGAGACTGGAGTAAGAAATAATCAGTCAAGAAAAATGTAAATTTAGTACATTAGCCTTTTAATATATCAGCTCTACCAAACAAGAAAATTATCAAGTAAAGCTGTTCTTTCAGTAATACCTCCTGCACCGTTAAATTAAATGTAAAATACACAGTGGTCAAAATGTATTTCAGTAAGAAACAATAGTCTTTATTCTATCTGTTTTATGCAGAGAGTTTTATATTGTACACCATGTTTCCATTTACTAATATTATTAATCCAGTTTTGTGTGGCTGTAATAATTTGCAAGATCTTTTTAATTTCAGACAGGTTGAGGAATTATTTACCTTTCTTCCTTAAATGCTAAATTAATACATCCCAGTCTTGTATACCTTGCAGGCACAAGACCTAGTTTCAATAGGACCCCAAAACAACTGGTAACATAATTTGTTTCTTTTCAAATATCCTGCACCTGCAGTCTGACCATAGGGCTATAAATCCTTTCCCTACATCCCTTTCCAATACTTCCAGAAAAGTCTTCAGAGAGGGGCTAAGCTGCTACAGGCTTTGCAGATGACACCCAAGTGTATATCTCATTTTCCACAGATGTAACCAGAGCCATCACAAAGATGTTGCACTGCCTAGAGGAAAGTGGCTCCTGGAGAAGAGCATCTGGCTGTGATTGAATTTGGGTGAGATCCAGACAATACTGGTTGAAAAACAGAAATGATCCAGCCAGCCAGTTGAACAAGATTCCTAGGTGCATGCCTTAAGCATTAGTTTGCAATGAGGCTGTTCACATCCTTGGAAAAAGGCAAGGATAAGCACGTTGCTCAGCTGTGGCCCCACAGAATGAACCAAGAACTCTTCACAGTCCAATTAAAAACATCTGCAACACAGGTTTTTTTCAGTTCTTGGTAGCTTTTCACTGTGCTTAGGAAATGAGGCAGCAAAACCAGCAGTGTCTGGAAAATTCTCTCACGGCTTCAAGAAAAAGGCCTAGCCACAAAGATCTCTGCTTACTTTTTAAGGGGTTGGTATAACTCACTGTATCCGGGGCCATTTCACTCTTCACAGTAAGAGAGCTTTACTTCTGCAGTGCAGCATCTCGGAGGCTCCTATTTGCATTAGGATAGAAAGCACTAATCTTGTTCTCAAAGGTACAGCCATTTTGAATCTCTTGATTCCATGTTTATTCTTCATTTTCTACAAATAGGCAGCTTCTGCAAGAAGCAATCTGAAATCTTGTGAGAAAAGAGGATTCCTGAAGGAGGCATAATGTTTGTCTTCTGGTAAAAGCAGTGAGCTTTTAGGGTCTGTACACATTGCAAAGGCCTTTCAACAAAGAGTTAGACTTCCAGAAGTTCTGTATGTCTCCTAAAATTGTACGTCTTCTGTTCTGTATGTCTCTTCTTGGCGGGAGAAGTGTTAAAAACAGGTGATTTAAACTCTGGGAGACCATACAAACATGCTTCATCTCTGAAGTTTCAGGATACAACAGTTCCTACAGGAATAAAGAAATGGTGAGAAGAGGTGAAAGCATATGTGAAAGCTGCAAGCAAATAATGCCCCATGATAGTACACAGTTGAAGAATCCACACACAATATTTTTGGGCAAGCTGGAGTCCAATTTCAGAATGGAACAGGTCTTTGAGCCTGGTCGCCAACATTAATGAAAAGTTACAAGCATCTTTATGGAGGAGAAATAGCTGTAAAACTGTTGGTATTCACTGTCAAAATCTTGAACCTTCTCCCTGGCAGCATTACATGTCAGAAATTTCTGTCTCAAAAGCAAAAATATATTCAGAAAGTAGTCAAGTCACACTGTTAATTTGCCATATACATTTTGTATATATGAACTGGAGCACTAATATTAATTGCTTAATCTTTGGCCTCCTAAGGAAAATACATTCCTATAACATTTTCCCACTGGTAATTTCTTCCATGTAGTCTCTTACTGGCTCACCAGCTGTGCTGCTTATCACAGTTTCATTCACTTTATGAAAACTCTTTAAGATGTTCTCCATTAAGAGTTGTGTAGACAACTCAGTGCACAGTTGTGAGGCACTTGTAGGAACATGTAGTTATTGAGAGGAATAAAATAAAAAATGCAAAACTACTATTCAATTGGTATGTGTACAGCCACGCTGTACTTATTGCCATCATGAATAAAGCATTTGTTTTTCTAAATTGTGTGTATATTCCTAGAGGGGTACTTAAAATACAGAGCTTGTTAGAGAAGGCATGGAAACAATGCAGAATTTCTCCCATTTCAGTGCTTGAATCATAAGGTATAATCATAAATCTTGGCTGCAGTCTGACCAGCTAAAAGGGCACAGGGGACTCCTCTAGAAATCTGGGAATTTCTTTGCTTTGACTATTTGTGTAACCCAGCTCGTCTGAGGAATGAACAGCCAACCAATCTTCTTCAGGGTCCAGTTGTGTCATTGCTCCCAAAAATGCACTGGTGCTTTGGGAAATCCCAGCAGAGAGGGGGCAGTGAGCACCCCAAAACACTTTCCTGATCCACCTCTGCCTCCTGGAGCTCTTGCAAATCAGAAGCTGCAGTGTGAACGTTTTGCTCTTGTGGGGATGTAATGAGAGCTGACATGCTTTGATCAGCTAGGAGACTGTTTTACTGCCATAAAAATACTAGGTTCCTTGGGGAATTTATGCTTGTTGATTTGGTTGGTGTTTTTTTCTGTATTTTTAATGGTTGCTTGAAAGCTTAAATCCTCCTTCCTTCCCTAAAAGAGAATTACAAACCCAGTTGCAAGACGTGTATACTAAAGTTTTCTGTGTCTTTCTTCATTGTTCTGATAGAGGGTGGCATTTTCCCTCCTTTATTATTATGTTGGTACCTTAATAGAAATCAAGAAAGCTATTGTCCTAGTGGGCTTGCCTTAGCAGCCTCCCTACCTTAACAGCTTTGCATAGTGCTTCAAATGCCTCTTAGTATTTCAAATATATCAAAACTATGTACACATCGTTTAAAAAAATTTAATCACAAGTTTCTTTTAACTTACTAATGCAAAAGTAAAAAAAAAAAAAAACCCAACAAAACTTTGTTTTCTTTTCCCTTTTTTTTTTTAATTTACTGTTCTAAAATAAGTTTTCTATTTTGTGGCAGAAATACTGTTCTCTGATTTTTTTTCTCCTTGTAGATTAAGGTGCATCAAAATGAGGTAGCAATCCTATTTTCTTTCCACAATGCACTTTGTTTTACATCTGTATGTATTGTGCGATTCCATCACTTTGTAATATATACATATTGCTATGTGAATATCTGTTAGAGCTTGTTTGAAAGTGTCAGCTGCACCCTCATGTAGTCATAAGGCTTACCATAAACAAAGCTTAAATGTTTGCTTTTTTTATCATCTTGTGGATATAGCATTGTAAAACTATGTAAATTCTTGCAATGGATAGAACTTTCTGTTGTAATTTTGCTGTCCCATGCTGTGTAAAACTAATTTATTCCTAATTTATGTCCTGAAGAATAAAAGTCAGTGTCCTTATATGAATTTCTGGATTATTGGCATGGTCCTAGAAGGATGTAAATAGCTGAAGTATAGTACAAGCAGAATCTGAATACAGAAACTACTATTTGAGGATTCACAAGCATCTTAGCTTGCAAGAAAGTTTGTCACTTCAAATCCTGTGATCACACAACCCAGAATCATTGCTGTATTGGCTGTGCTGTGTGTTCAGCTAACTCTCACTCTGCAGTCAGTTGAGATCTTGCAAGATGTACCTCCAAGATCTTGTGTTCTGCATTGATTGGACACGGAAAGTTTCTCAGTAATCTTGAGATTCTCACCTGAGAATATGGACTAGTTTTAACTTGTTTGAGGACTTAGGCTTTAATTAGGAAAAAAAGGGAAGGGAGACTGAATTCTAAAATTTACATCTAATTTTCAGAGGTAACTGACAGCAATCTGCTTCCCAGCATCAAGTCAGCAGAGATTGTGAAGCCATAAGATAATGTACAGAAAGTGCACTCACTAAAATACCACTTCTACTTATTGTTTCATATCTCAGATGCTTCTTTAATATTTCAGATCCCTGGACAGCTTAAATCTGGGGATGTTTAGGAAAAAAGGGCTTCCTGATTTTGTCCTGTTTTGCAAAATTCAAAATGTCACATGAATATCACCCCATTTTTTACTCAGATTAAAAGGTTTGGTAGTTTTCAATTTCATATTCTAAAAATGGAATGGATCTGAAGTTTATTTTCATCATATCTTCCCTCTAAAAAATCCCCAAACAACTGGAAAGACTTCCCCACCTAAATAGCTATTTCTTTCATGAAAAATATCAGAGTTTTTAAGTTGCTTTCAGAAGTTATTATAGCTTCATCCAATCCTCTTATTCTCAGTACCTCTTGGAACCTGGCAGCTCAGTCAGGTGTGAAAAATAATCTAATTTTTACAAGCACTCTAAATATACTGGAAGTTTGGTTTTCAGTAAAGAGATGAAATGTAATGTTCTTTTTTTTTTTTTTTCCCAATCAAAATTCATTCCAAGATAGTTGCACTACCTAAAAAAGGCAGTGAACTAACATAGAGGACTGTAGCATTTCTGTACTTACAGAAATTGTGCTGGAGACTTGGAGTCATGTGTTTGAATTCTTCATCCCTGTTTCTGAATATCATGACTCCTTTATTTAGAATATGACTATATCTTAAAGATAAACTAAAAATATGATAAGGAAACATTTTCCTTTATTTTTTCCCTCACAAACTGCATAGATCTCACAGGCCCAAACTTGAGTTGTACAATCTGTTCCTTGGCCTCATTGGAGGGACTGAGGAGTTATCCTGCCTAGAAGCATAAGCATGTAGCAGAAGTCTCTAAATTGACACTTGCTCATTTTAAGCTGATTTTGTACTAAGAAGCCCAGATCTGAATCATATTCTGGAAATGTTTATCTCTTGGCACTGCTTATAGGGAGAGTTTAAGGTGACTTCAGCTCCCAGCTGAAGTCCTAACCAAGAAAGTCGTCATGGTGGAGAGTGAATTCAGACCCTAATATTGCCACAATTCTACTCCAAATTCCACATGAAATCTGATTATAGCCAAAGCTGAAGGGAGTTGTGTAATTGACCCCAAGCAAACAGAAGCTCTCCTCAAACCTTGATTCAAAACTTGCCAGAATGTTTAACCTTGGAAAATAAGGACTTATGGAAATATTGACACAGCCTTGAAAGCTGTAACTCAAATGTGTCTGCAGAAAAACGTATCAAGCTTTGACACAGGAATGGGATGATGCATAACTCAATGAATACAAGAGATCTTTTCCTTTGAAACTCCAGAGAGCGGTGCTTGCTCTCAGCAAAGCTTAACAATATATAAATAGCTCTTTGTCACTGTCATGAATGCTTGTTTACAAACCCCTCAATCCCACTGAGTGCAAATAAAAATTGACAGGTATCATTATAATTGAAGGTGCATGTATATATGCTGTTTTTTATTTGTGCAATGTGTTGGGCTGTGCCAAACAAATTGAAGAAATGGGACCATTTGCAATCATTTTAACAAGTTATTTGGCTGCATATATGATGTGATCTACTTCTGGGTCTCGTGAATGCATTCAGCTTTACTTGTTAACCAGCAGAACATTATTTATTAATGAGTTCTTCATGCTTTATTAAGCCTAATGTCAAAACACCTCTGTGGGACTCTAGGCATGTTCTCTCTTTGTGTTAAAGCCTTCTAAAGAAAATGAAAAATTATGCACCAAAGCAGCAGATAAAACCCAGTAGATATCAGTTCAATTACTCTTGATCCTGGCAGATGATGTTTCTGAATATTTGTGAAAGCACAGCATTTGATTGTGTGCTGGCTTAAATTAAAGCATTCTGCAATCTCAGATGTATGTAATTAGGGTGCCTTAGAAACCTAACAAGGCTACTACAGTCTCCAAAGCTGAGTGGAGTGCTCAGATGGCAAAAACTGACAAGTTCACCATAGAAGTAGAATTCTTGCCTTTTTTTTTTTTTTTTCCTGTGAACTGATGCTCCTTATCAGAGGGAAAGGCTACTTCATGGGAACATCAAAATTATGTAAAGTAGTAACAGGGTGAATTATCTGTGATTTTCTGTTGCTTGAGAGGACAATTATGGCTCAGGAAAATAATATTGGAGTTCAACAAACTTTTTCACCCTTGTTCTGACAGAACATGTTTTCTAGCACTGGTATGAGATTCAAATCCAGCAGTTCTACATATCTTATTAACATGTAAGAACATACTAGGATGTGCTTCATGATTCTTCTACATACATCGATATTTAACATCGGTTAAACAACAATAGCTTTTAGTCCACAGAAATATAGAAAGGATGGAATAAACTTATGTAGTTGAAAAAATGGTAATTCCAAGAAAGTCAGCACGTTCATCTCTTTTTACATGAAAGAGAAGCTTTCAGATAAAGCTCCTAGGTTGCTCTTATCTTACAGTTGAAAAGGAACCTTTTAAACATGTTCTTTTTAAAAACATTTTGGTTATCAGACTTAACAATGGCCAATCAGAATAACCAGAGTTATCAAAATAATCAGAAATCATATTAAAAACCTTAATCTGTAAGAATTTAAAAAGTTAAGAGTCAGTTCCTTTTATGAAACCACAGAAGAAGATATTTAACATCTGAAGTGACAGACATAATGGTTTAGCTGTTGAAATCTTAAGTTCTGCACAGTAGAGATGTCGTTTTGATTTTACCAAATACAGAGGTTCATTATAGGTTTTAGTGGAGATCAGAAATAATGTGTAGAGCCTTCCTTTTCTCTCAGTCACCCTAGCCTATATTTGTGTATCAGATAAGCACAGTAGCAAAAACTGACCAAAGACACAGGCCAAAAATACTGGCTCACTTTCCAACTCCAGCAGCAGAAATTTATGGAGAAAAATTCCTGGAGGCAGTTGCAGATAGATGATTTGGACCCTGCATAATCACTACTGCTTTATTTCCTATTTTCTATTTGTAATTACTAGCTGTTATGAATATTTAATGTCAGCTTGTTTTGCGCTTTTCCTTTTTCTTTCATCTTGCTACTTTCATCATCTTTCACAACATCTGAGAGATCAATGTAAGGCAATGGGATGGTTGGGGAATGTACCATATCGTTACCATATCACAGCAAACATAAATAATTGGGAGGACAGATCCTCATCTGGTGCCTGTGAATGGAGCTGACCCAATTTAGGCAGAAGCTGTCCAGTTACGGACTGTCATGCAGAGACCTCTTGGCGTGAAGGTTTTGGTAACATAAACCGAAGAGTGCCAGGCCTCCCTTTTGGAGGGCTTTGTACCATCTTCTGCCAAGTAAACACTGGAACCTGGCTTGCCTCCTTCCAAGTGGGTGTCAATTCATCAGAGAAAGAGTCCTGCCTGTCTGGTGCATGCTTTTTGTCTGGCACCAGCTATAAAGCTGTGAAATAAGCCAGGTATGGTAGAGGAAGGCTCTGCTCTTTCTCCTCTGGTTATGTGTTGTGATAAGTAATTGATCTTGCTACAGATGTTAGCCTGTAAATCCTAATGGTAAGGAAGCACCCCTGCCAGCCCAGGAAAAGATCTGAAATGACACAGGGGCAGGATCAAAATTTAAGTCACATCCTTTCCATTGGTGCTTTCTATTCTTTAGCTTGGTTAACTGCAGATGTTTTCTCTTACAGAGTGTGGTATTTTTTTCCCTCATGTTATTCAGCTCCCACAGTAAATACAGATTTTCCTCTTCCCGGCCTTCCTCATGCATTCCCTATGTTACATGCACAACATGGAGTGTAGATGATGGAAGGGTATAAAGAGTGGCATTGCAGTGCTGTGCCCAGCTATCTGCTCTAGGTCTGGCTCAAGAAGTTTTGTGCTGTACAAAAGGCCAAAGAAAACAAGTAACTTGGCTTCTTCAGAAGTGTAAGGCAATGCAGGCTGATCACCAATCCCACAGCAGTCAGGCACGTTGTTTAAATGGCTACTATATGCTAGTTTTACCCTGCAGTTTGTGTGTGCTCAGAGATTTACACTAATAAGAAAATAGAAATAGAAGATATAATGTCAAATCCTTTAGGTATTTTTTTTCCTTTTAGTCTAAAAATGATGTCAATAAAATTTCATTTGTTTCAGAACCAGCTAAACATAATGCCACTGAGATTTAACTAGAGTCCAGAAACTCAGCAGTAACCCATTTTAAACCAAAGGGAAGCTGTTGAGAGCTTGTCAAGTCCCTCTAGATTAAAAGGGAGGCAAGCAAGTCTGCCTTGTACAGCTTTCCCAAGAGGACACAATTAAAAATCATATTGTTCAGGAACCACTTTATATGCTTTTGTTTTTAATAAAACCCTTTGAGACCAGCAATGGTGTAATACTCATACTGCTTTTGGTCTGTGTACGGTCTTTGTGCTGCTCGTCGACCATACCTTCTTCTTGACTGTTTGCTGTCTAATGAGCAAACTTGTGATTAAATGAAAGGTCACTTCCCTCTTTACACAGATTCAGTACAAGCACAGCATGGAGAAATGCAGTTTCATTTATTTGATTTCCAAAAATGCAGTTTTGGATGATTACTGTGATTTTTGTGATATACACATTCATGTGAACACATCATTTCTTCAAAATGCAAGTTGTCTCTTTATAACTTACACTGGTTCTGACTGTGGCATTCACTTCTCACTGAGCACAGCAGAGCCATAGCCAGCTTCACCAGCCTCAGCCATGAGCTGATTTTGGTACACATTGTCACTGGCATTGATGCCTGGCACACTGTCACACCTCCCTTTGTTGCTCATGTGGAAGAGCTCATGGGCAATGGTGAGGCATATTTCCATCTGTAGTGTTCTTCAGAGGAACCTGCTATGGATGGAACCATCAACTGAGACAGGGCTCTGGTGAAATTTGAGTTCAGTGACCCCTGCGAACTTGTGAAGCTGAGGACACAAAAATCCTCACATCTTAAATCAGTGCAGTGTGATGGGGTTTGGAATTTTGCCAAGGTCAAACGCACCACGTGCAGTTACTAGAATGTTTGTTCTGGAAGTCTAAAAGATGGCAAATATACTCAAAGAGGTTGGGTTCTGTGCAGGGCCATCATGACAATTTCACTTAGTCATATATTTTTTACCCTTTACACATGTGCAGACCATCATTCTATATCACACAGTAATATATGATCTATTATATATGCAGTAATGAGAAGGGAGAAACTACCCAATCATGTGAAATTAATGCTTTAATGGTTGGACTTTTGCTTTGCTTTGCTTATGTTTGGGGGGAAAAGTGTATCTGGAAAGCTCTTCTCTATCCTCAGTTACTGCTGCTCCAGGCTATTTATGCTGTTGTAGCACTTCTGATAAACCAACAGAAGATAATCCCTTTTCTGTTGATGGCACATTGCTGGTATTTCTGCAGCAGTTCAGTAATGTCTTTATTGTGTAATACTGTATTTTAATAGTCAATTTAAATTCCCACTGAATTGACAGAATGGATGCAGGAACTTCCAAAGACCATTTGGCTAAAAGTACACATGAGACTGTTCTGATAATCACTGCCACAACACTATTCAAACTTACTCAAAAGCCTCACCTTTATCACAATAAGGAAAGTAGTGAGGCAAGAGAAAACATATATACCTTTCTTTATAAAGGAGTCTGTTGCTGAATTAAGTCTCATTGTTCTGTGATGACCATGTCTTCTCTCTCTTTCCTTCAGCACCACCATGTCTTTTCTGCCTTTTGTTCATTTTCTCAACTACATTCTGTGTTGTCTCTCTCTCTCCCTCTCTCTCTCTCTCTCTCTCTCTCTCTTTGTTGTTGTTCTTGTTTTCCTCTCTTTCTTGTGCTATCTGCTAATACCATGTGTTGGGAATGGAAAGGTGATGAATAGTCCAGTAGGCAGGTTTCAGGGGCTTCACACAGACTTTAAATGAATCCTTTTTTTTTTCTTTTCCTTTTTGTTTTTGTTTGTTTGTTTGTTTGTTTTTGTTTTTTTTGTTTTTTGTGTTTGTTTGTTTGGGTTTTTTGTTTATTCCTTTCACAACAAATTTGTTTACAGCCTGCAGGTTAAAATGAATGAAAGTAACAAGGAATACATAAGATAAACTCCGTATGAGTAAGTACACCACTAACAGGGAACAGGGCTTGCAAATACATGAGTCATTTCCACTCATCCATTGCTCGCTTCTGCCAACCCCACAGTTATCTTCAGTCCCATGACACTTGACGGGTTTCTTAACACCTCGGCTTCTAGAATCACTTATTGTGTAAAGACTTATGCTTCCATTTAGTGTTTCGCAGTTCTCCCAGTTTCACTGGAGGATATTGTGTTTCCAGACATCATCTGTAGATATTCTTTTGGCACTTTTAAAATTATTTTCTCAGGACCTTTCCCCATACAAAGAGGTAACAAGCTTATGTATTGTATTGCACTGACAGATATGTTGTGGGATTGTGTTCCTAGTGTTTAGCTACTCTTGCAATTGCTCCACAGAGGAAGCATGTTGCAGCTTCCACAGTCAGACACTGCAAGCAAGGCAAATGGCAAAACTTGGGAAAAGCCATAAATAGGAAGCTCACAATTCAAGACACAAACAAATCCATAGGGTTAGTCTTTGCGGGAATAATAATTTTAGCCTTTTCAAAAGACAAGAACAGAATGAACTGCAAACAACATTTCGGTCTTCCTCATTCTCTTGCCTCTGGCCTTTTGGTTCTCCAATGTAGTGTACAAATAAAAGTGAATTCGTACTTTCAAATGTACTTCTGTGACTCTATGGATGTGTTATTCATGTGGATTTTTCAAGGCCCAAAAGGAATGTGATTAAATTATATTAAAAAATACAATGGGTGTCTGCTTGCAGGGCATTCCTCCTATTGTTTACTGCAGACTGTGAGGAATCATTTTGAACAGAGGTGAACATTGGAGGAGCACACAAACAAGATTTACAGGGAATAAAATCTGGGGCATGATGGGCTGGGGAGAGTGAAAGAGGTAGATTTTCTAAATTGCAAAGGCAATAATAAAGCCCATGAGAATTGCAGAGGCAAGGGCTTGCTGGAGGCAGGTGCAGTGGACATCGGAGAAGGGCAATCAGCAAGAAGTAAATCTTGCATTTTTCAGTTCAGCATTTCTTTGTAGTTAAGTCATTCATTCCACCTACTGAAGTGTTTGCTTCTTCTTCCCTGATGGGACCTTCACAAAGTAGTTCACAGTTTGGTTTCAGTTACACACACACAGAAAGGAGAAAAGATTGGGGCCACGCAGGGAACTAGTCCTTGTCTGCAGTGGTCCAGAGATGCTGTTGTGTGCTCCAGTGCACCTCTTGGTACTCCCATGCAGAGGGGAGAATGCTACAGCATTTTGTTTACCTACAAGTCCAAGCTTTCTGCCATGAAAAAGCAAGGGTTGATGGAGACAGGACAGTTTTTGTCCTGAAACATATCCAGGGTAAGCACACAGGGACAAGAGTAGCCTAATGCAGCATTAATTTACTTCTCTTTCCTGTGTGTATTATAGCACAGTATTTAGTGCATGATTGCATACTGGTTTTCTTTTTAGACCTCTGCTTCATTCACTGCACAGGAGGGACTATGCACCAAGAAAAAACCAGCAATAGAGAGGAAAAATATGCTAATCTCTGTGGGATGCCTGTCTCATATGTGGTAAAAATGGAAGTTGCATGACAGTAAGGCAGAAAAATGTCAAAATAAAAACTTAAAACACCTGAGTCTTCAAAAGTGGGTATAGCAATTTTAGCAGTTACTACCTACCAGCTGTTCATTACTATCCTTTAGCTGGAGGTTTCTACCTTCATAGCTGAGTTGCATTGACTCTTACAGTTTAAAACAAGCCTACTGGCTTTGTGCTGAAGCTGACTCAAATTCTTGAGGAGAGCACTAAAACAGTGTAGCTGTGAATGTTGTAACAGCAGGGGAGGGCAACTTCTTAAGTTGCTTCAGCTCTGTCCCAAAGAAGACATATCTGAAGACAAAACTCTAGCTTGGGTTTCTCCTGGCCTCTTCCACAGGCTTCCTCATGCTGGTGGGCAGGTGACTAAAATTTTTTCACAGTTGTCCTCTAAGTGCAGTTATTCCCAATTCATTCCATTTGGCTAAGCTGAAGGAAATACCTGGAGTCTACTGGCAGAAACAACGGGCAACTCTCAACTGCAGCTTTAAATCTTGGGTAGCCTCCTCTGAGGATGCCAGCAGAAAAAGGGCCAGGTTGCAGGCTTCTCGGACTGACTTTCAAGTTAGCTGTTACTTTTGACAACTCATCTTAAACACCTGTAGTTCAGTTCCCTGTCTTGTGGGGGGAAACTAGCAATATTCTCATCTCACATGGGCATTGTTAAGATATATTTTTTGGGTTTTGAAAAGAACTTCATAGCAGAAAGTCTTCATTTAAGGAAGCTGTCATCCTCTCAGAGGTAGAAAGCAAAATTCAGTCCATCTGTTGTATACCGCTGTCCGATTTCAGCTTTTTCTCTCATACTTGCAAAATTCTTGAATGTGACAAAAAATATGACAATTTTTTTTTTTTTTAAAGTTGCTCTTCAGAGCATGTGGCAAATGATGCTTGGATATCCTTTTCACACTTTCAATGTGTGAGTGAAAGGATGTATGAAGAGACTTGTCTTCCTTTTCTTTTTTCTTCATTCTAGCATAGAATGCCTCCTTTCCCAATATTAGCAAGCACTGCCTTTCTGTGTGTGCCTTGTTTTCTGTATTGGTTAGCATTACTCTGTCAACTCATAGTGTTGATTAGGAAACTGATATGCTTACTAGCAAGCTGTATCTAATGTGTTGATTTCAGTCCACGAGACAAGTTTTCTCCATACTAGTTAAGCTGATAAGTAGTAAAATGCATGGTTGATATATTTTTTGGACATTTGCCTTACATCATCACTAGATGTAAAAATTGTTTACATTCCTCTGATTTGATCATTGTATAGTGAACCAAGCAAGACCCATCAGCTCGGCTGTCTTATGCTGCTTAATAGTGACACTGCATTTGTGATGAAGAAACAGCAGCTCAAAATATCCACTACTGATAGTGCCAGAAGAAAGCTGGAAAATCTCCAAAACTCTCTCATTTTAAAAACATTGCTGATTTTTTTTTTTTTTGTGAATATATGAATATATATATCTTGCTTATTTGAGCAATGACTTTTTTTTCTCACTTGACTGTACTTTCTTTATGTAGTACATATCAGTTCAGAAGGAGATTAAAGCTTACCTCATGTATCAAGAAGGGTGAGAGGTGGGAATTTTAGTGTTGTGTATATTAAAATTAGGAATTAATTTTTTTATTTATACTATTTTGCAAATAAGGGGAAAGTGGAGAAAAGCATACACTCTATATTAAATGTTGCTGAATTGTCACTGTAATGGAATTGTTCCAGAATTGAGGGATATTGATCAGAGATATATCAGAATACTGATTAGAAAATGGAGTAACAAGTTGGTAAAATCAGAAGTCCTGATTTCTACAAGAATTGTGGCCCCTCTTGTTTGAATAGAAGCAGAAAAATAAATCAGGAAGCACACTTTTGTATGCAGTCACATGTGGAGGACTCAGCCTTGGCCATATTGACCACCATCAATGGTCCGCTCTGGCCTCCAATCGGGAGGCATGGAGGCACACCATCTATAACGCTGCTGCTTCCTCTGAGAGCGCACGCAGGATCAGTCTGGAAGAAAAAAGACAACACAGAAAGAGCCGTGCCTCGCCAATACAGCCTGTGGAGACTTTCTACTGCGCCTTTTGTGACCGGACTTGCCTATCGCGCATTGGCCTTTTTAGCCACCAGCGCGCTTGCAGCAAACGTGGGGAGAGCCCTTCCCAAATCTTCGTTCGCGAAGCCCAGCCATGATGATGATGACATGTGGAGGAATGTCTATACTCTTCTTTGTTCTATGTGACATTTTATATTTTTTCTTATGATGGTGTTGGGCAAGCCTCAAGCTTTGGGAAGGAAATGTCAGCCTCTCAGATCCTGCTGCCACCTTCCAACAAGCAGTCAAGGTGGCAGGTACCCCCCTGAGCAGGGTCTGACCTAGACTTACCCCTGCCACTTCCTTCCTTTCAACCTTTGTCACTGCTCAGGTAGAACAATCAAAACCAAAATTACAGAAGGACTTAGAAAAAAGTCTGAAAGTAATGAAGAATTCCTGATACATAGCTGGAAGGAAGAATGGAGGGATGGATGGATGGATGGATGGATGGATGGATGGATGGATGGATGGATGAAGCGAGAAAGGCTTCCTCTTTTTCCTCTACTGCTCATCTTTCAGTCAGTCAAAAGAAATTAGAAAGTGAAAGTTACAGTCCACGTGAAACCAAGAGAAGGCAGTGCCTTAGAAATGCTCCCTGATTGCAAACCCAGGTGAACTGGATGCAAATTTAACAATGTTATTGCTCAGTGAGGAGGATTTCTTGGGGATAAAAGGCAATAAGCACAGAAATATCTTTGTGCAAGTGTTAGTCTCTAGTGTGACCTGAGCAAACTCAATTTTATTGTGAGCCATGTTAACAAGGAGCTGAGCCTATAAGCCTTGTAATAGTAACAAAAAAAGCAACTTATGCAAAATGGGGGCAACCCTCATCTCATAGTATCTAGAGAATATGCAGTTTTATAGGTGATTAATTTAAAAAAAAAAAAAGGACAAAAGAAAAAAGGGTTTGCATAAGTTATTTAAAAGCTTTTTAGTACACTGCTACTGGGGAAGTATTAAGGAAAATAGAAAGGGTATGGCACTTGAGGAAAAAGCAAGGCATTGTGGGAATATAGGATGAAATAAAGCAGGATTCATTTATGTAATTATTACAGAGACACTGTAGTAATACAGTAGTTAAAAATTATGCCATGATTCCCCAAAATAAACTTGACTTTGTGAAGACAAGTCTTTATCTTTTCTGCTTGGTGTTTTTATTGAAACCAGAATAAATCTAAACATATAAAGAAATTAGTAACTATTTCTAAAACACTGTAACACTGTTTCAGGTTTGTTTTGCCTTGGGCTTTTTGTCTTTTTTTTTTTTTTTTTTTTTTTTTTTTTTTTTTGTTTTTTAAAAATTTTTTNTTTTTTTTTTTTTCCTTCATAGCATCTTCAAAATTATTTAATCTAGGCATTGGAAGCATAGTCACTCTGAACAGAATTGTGTACTGCTACCTTTATGTATATTAATCACAAAGTTGAAAGACATATAGGTTTACACTTTCAAAAGCAGTCAGTAATTCACACTGAGTGGTCCATTTGATATGCATAGAAAAAAACCCCCACAAAATATTAAATCAGTGCTTAATATCAGATTGCTTTAAGTGTGTAAACTTAGCTACCTGACATCGTTAATCAAATCTGGTATATTAGGTTGTAAATTTGTACATTTGTTTCTAAAGTAATAAACAGTCACATACACTGTAACTATACAAAATATTAGTTATGGTAGAGACTTTCAAAAGAAAAAAAAAAGCATAATGGACACCCTGGGTTAAATCAGCCTAGTTATGAAAGCTAGAAACAATAAAGGACTTTGGATGACTTTCAGAAAGTAGACATGGGGACTGCCACACCAATGTTTTTTTTTCAGAAAGGATGTCCACACTTGTGTTGCTACTTTCTGAGGTGCTGAAGGTCTTTCAGCGCTTGTTGTTTACTACAGTTTTTAAAGTTCTTTATCCATGTTTTGTTTCCACACAGGCACCAAAAGACTTTGGCCTTAGGGAATTTAAATATTTCCTTTAATCAGGAGGAACCGCCAAAACATACTATTTTTTCCTGTAGCCACAATGCAGTCAGCAGACTGTTTAAAGCCCTCAAATTAGAAAAGTCAACCTCTGGGTCTGAAATAAAGCAGCACTTTTCAAAGCTATTAGTAAGGTGGTACACACTGGTTATTGGTAGGGATCCCACTAACTCTGAATCATTTTCTTAGCTTTGGTTTCACAGTTCTAGTGTCATAGAAGTACTTGTTCATCACATGAGCCAAGTCTCTAATCCAGGGCTGGGGCTGAGATTGTGCTTAGTGTTTCCTTCTGTTTTGCTCAAGCAACTCACCCCCAGGCTCAAAAGTCATGTCTCTGTTTCATTATACATTAGATCATGCATTGTATTTCTGGATGTGTTATGGACTCAGCACTGAATTACCTAACCAACAAGTTCTTGCCCATGACAGTGCTACTACACTGAGGGAACCCTCAGTGCACCAACCTCAACTAGTAAAGCAAGAACTTTTCTTAGAAGAATTTGCAGTCTAACTGTTGGAATATGAAGCCTCAAGGTACTGAAGCTTCTGCTTTTGCAAACCCCACATCCACCTAGAAGATTTCCAGGTGGATGGTTATACCTTCCTTTGGGTTGCTCTTGGGCCACAGGGAAGGCATTAACTGGCATATTTGGAGCATGGGCCTGATAGAGAGCTGGCAGGAGTACTGGCTGCAGCACGGAGCCACATCCATCATCACAGGGATGACCAAGGGACACATCATTCTGTCAGGGGAGGTTCCCATCACCTAAAAGCCATACAGACTACTTGAGAAGATCATGGTGTGTGGTATGAAGGGGAGAAGAAAAGGTGTGTAAAAAACGCATGCAGGTATTGAGGCAGAAGTCTGCTGCCCCCAGCTCCCTGTTGGCTTGGAGAAGCAGCTTTGGCCCCTGTAGTAGTGACTAGAGGATTATCTGCTGTACTTGAACACAGAGAAAACAGCTATCATATTTTAACTAATCCATGAGATTTATGCCTGATTAGCAAGACATTGTTGATGATATGATTAAATACTTTCAGAATATATATGTAATCAACTTTTCACTCAAATTTTATAGTTTTCAGAGAAAGTGGTAATTGGATAATGTTAGGAGTGTTCCTTCAAAACATAGCTGTCATGAATTAAATAGTAGCAGCTTTTTAAAAGCCTGCTCCTGCTTTAAAGGCTTTTTTTTTTTTAGTCTAAAATATTTATTTCAGACTTCAGTTTTAGAACAAGAGCAAATTATTTCTGCAACTAAGTAGTTTATAGTTTTCTTTAATTTATTCCATCTCTGTCATTATATTGTCCTTGAAACTATTTTCTGTCACTGTCAAACACGATAGCCTCAGGACAGAAATGAAAGTGAGATAATATATTTCTATGAGCTTTTCTGGTGAAATGTTTTTAAAAGTTTTCAAATGCAGACATTTGGATTTAAGCAGAAGATGAAAGAACAATGAAACTAGGAGATTAAAGGAACAAAAGCAATTATTTTAAATGTTATCATTTTAACATTCCAATATTAATCCTTGAACACCATTATAATTGCACCAAATGTTTTATATAAGTAACAGAAAAAATATTTTATGTTACTTCTCCTATTCTTTTGTGAAAAATAATGTCTTCTCTCTCAGTCTCTTTTCTCATAATTATGAATCCCAAAAATGTGTCACTGTGACATTTTTCTAAATATGGTCTTAATAACAGGCTTAACTTTAACATTTCGTAAGATTATCAAACCAATTCTTAAAAACATAATATATATTTATTTTCAAAAAACAATGTAAGTTCAATGTGTGCTGTTTTTCCACTTTGGAGATAACATAAGTAAAACAAGAAAATCCAAAAAGTAAGACTTTCATTGTTGCAATAGTGTGAGAGGAAGAGTGAGGGGCAGAGATTAGATTTATGCTTTCACCGTATTTCTTCAGTGCATGTTACAGAATTTATTGATTGTTATTTCTCATATGCTAGCATTTCAAGAGATTATTTTTTGAATAATTTTTTTAGTCTGCTTAACCACTGTTACATTTTCTAAACTGGAATGCTTGTGCTTTAAGCTTTGAATTTCCACAAATTGACATCCTCAGAGGTAGAGTGACTGGCTGGCTCTTGTGTTTCAAGAAACATGATTCAGGTGTCCTTGCATTGCTCTGACTGTTGCAATGTTTTCTTTACAGAGGATTACCCTTGCATGTTTGCTTGCCTTTTTATTTTCTCCTTATTTAAAACTAGCTACTTCATCAGCCCCTTGCAAAGTAACAAATAAGGGTATTTTGCTCTTTCAAAGAGTTCACAAAACAGACATGAAAAAGGGCTGGTTCAATGGCGAATCAGTCAGGTTATGCGGAGGTTTTATTGCTTTACCACACTTCAAGTTGTTGGTTGAACCAAGGCCTTTCTGCATCCCTGTTATTTTGATACCAGTTCTGATAAGCTAGAAATTAATAAATGGTTTATGTAAGATTGATATTTGTGTAGGAACTGAAAGCACAAGCCCTTGTCTCCATCCCAGAGAGATGGCAGTCAGTTTGTACAAACAGGATGGAAGACCCTATTTATTTTGTTGATCTTATCATGATACATTTTCTTCATCCAAAGGAAACTTTGCTATGCAGTGCTTCTCTTAAATTACCACTTCAGCCACTTAACAATTTCCTTACTACTGATTATTATCACTATGAAACACGAGTATCAGGTGGGTTTCAATCTTCTCCTGAAGAACAGTGGTTAGTAATGTGAAACAGCAGCAAGCAGTTCAGCTTCTACAGGGGATATTATATGAGTGTGTGTGCATACATGTGTGTATGTTCATCCCTTTAAATACAAAGAAATTCCAGTAGTGCTCAGAATTTTTCAGTCATTGCTGATTTACTTGAACAAACACATGGACACACAGACATCCACGTCTATCTTTATATAAATACATGCATTTCTGTATTCACATATAGACATGTATTTTTTAACATATTCACAAAAAAAGTTTCTTTAACTGCAAGTGCATACATTTAAAGTTGTAAATAACTGCCATATTATTAAAGTGATTGAAAAGACCTAAAATGTAGTCTTGAAAGCAACTACCGTCTACAAATGCAGTTCTAAATTATGTTAGCTTGCCTTTTTCAACATTTTTTTACTGTCAGATTTTATAAATCACAGAATGGTTTGAGTTGGAAGGAAACAAATATTTTCCAGTTCCAACTGCCCCCTATGAGCAGGAGCACTGGCATGAAGCAGGTACATTTTATACACCAAAGTCCCACACAGAGGAATGTGTATGTATGACATTGAATCACGTGGAAATAGAATATTTTTCATAAAGGGACATGTAAATGCTAACTAGTATTTCTCAAACAATTTCCCCAGTTACACAAGAAATAGCTATGCCAGCATTATTTTTAAAAAAAATATGTTTTAAAAAGAGAGAAATTCAGGCAAATAAATCTTTTTGGAGGTGCTTGGTAAATGTGGATAGCTCGGTATCTGAGCATCCCGCTGGGGAGATGCTGCCTTTTATGGACACCAGTGACTATGACTGACCTCAGCAGATACTGGAATTGCTTTGCTTCACAGGAAGAAACACGGGAGAGGCCACGAAACAGGAATGTGCTTGTAAAAGGTTTAGAAAGTGCCAGCAGATGGCATGCACGAGTCCACAGCAGTGGGGTTTTCATGGAGGGGCGAGGAGAGTTTTGAAACAACAGAACTTTCTGGAGTACCCCAGATGAGTTAGTGCATACAGCTTTTGAACATTACTCTAAAAATCAAGCTTCTGAAGATGTTATTCTAGGTAAAGAAAAAGCAAAACAACCCCAAAGTAATGAATATATTTAGGAAGGGATTTGTCTGAGTCATTAAAAAAATGTATCTCTGCAATAGTGAAAAAGTTCAGTTCCAATTACAGATATAGATTAAAGATTCTATTTGTATGCACTTCTTGATCTGCACACTTGTCTTTGTTGAAGTTTTATAAAAACACATTAAAAGCATCAGCATTGCAAAAAAAAAAAAAAAAGGTTTAAAAGAAACTTGTCTTCTGAAAAATGTTTATTTCATTGATGTTTGAGTTTGCACAGAAGTAATAGAAACTGAATCTCTGATCCCTGGAAAATGGGTTCTTGTCAAAGGCACTAACTGTCCTAATAGTGTGATGCAATGTCTTGCTCTGTCTTTCTACCAGACCCAGCTACAGAAACAGCATAATTATACAAGTAGCAACAGTACCCCTTATCTAATATGAGCAGTTGCTACTGTTAACTGAATTTCCATGTGATGAAGAAGACACAGAGAATTAAAATTATGCTGAGTTTGTTGGGTCATTTAATCCAAGGGAGGTTGTTTTTCTGTTGGGTTTTTAGTAGTTTGCTATGTTTGTTTGTTTTAATTATTTTTACACATTTCAAAGTGTGCCAGCCAGCCCAAGTGCAGGTGATGATGACAGAGCCAGGAGCTCCTGCTGCCCAGGGCATGCCGCCTCATCTGGACACTTTTTGCTTCCTTGCAAAAGCCTCTCCTAGACCTGCAAAATTTCTGTTCGGCCTGACTTCTTGTGCCACTGCCAGTACCATGACCTTGTGACTGTGGCTTTTGAGAACAACTTTTTTCAAATAACCTCAGCAGAAATTCTCCATTTCTGTCTTTACTGTCCCATAAGTAGTTTCCCCAGTGTAGACATTACTAGTAAATCAGTCCAGATATCCTCATGCTAATAGCAAAGCCAATCAACTAACAGCCCAAACTTCCCGATCCAAAGATCATTAACATCAATGAAAGTTCTGGAGAAAACTCTGAATGCCATATGAGACAACCAAAATAATAATCTTCTAAACTACCAAACTTGTGAAACTATAGGGATATTCAAGTTACAGAAGTGGACTAGTTGTAATGATATTAAGTATTAGCAAACTTTTGATATTAAAATATCTGTTTCAGTATGACTACAGTTATTTCCAAAGCATCTCACAGAATCACTGAAATAACAAAGACCTCTCCAGAACACAAACAAAGAAATATATTTGGGTTAGAGTAGGGGGAACTGAAGAAAACCCAGCTAAGAATGATGAATCAAAATTCATTGTATATTGAACAACCTAATTACAATGAATTTTTGTCATTGCAGAATTGATTAATATTTTCTGGAGCAAATGGAATTTTCCATGCCACAGTCATTGTAGTTGTCTAATATTGCTGTATGTTAGTATCTTTTAGCACTGTGATAGTATCGAATATAAACAGATTACTGTAGACAATCACCAGCCAAAAACAACAAAGAGGCCAGATTATATCTAGGCCTTTTGATGATCAAAGCTTTAATATGCTTTATATGCTGTTTCATAAATTATGAATGTGAAATGGTTGTGGCAATAACATCAAGGCTTACATATTTTTGTAGTAATTATTTCAAAATTAAATATAAGTAAACATATTTAAAATGAATGCATTTATTAAATATAAAACCCAATGAGCCAAACACAAAGAAATAGCTAGGAGGAGATTTATCATCTGTAGGTCACTTGTATCCTATTTGTAATGATTTCTTTTCTGCACTAAAGAGAAAAGCTAAAACAATTTCATAAAAGTGTCATCTAGTAAAAGATAACCCTTCCTTTGGAATTATTTCTAATTTGCTGCAGATCTTCAGAACAAAATATACCAGCACCAGGATTTATTTTTCCCTTTTTGTTTCGCACATGATGATTTACGTATTTTGCTGGTCTCGTTGAAATAGCACACCATCTTCTGTGAACTAGAGACTTTATCAGCAGCAATGATACCAACAATTCAAACTGGAATACATAACATTCATTATTATTTCACATTGTCGCAAAATAGGCATCCTTGTTTCTAAAATAAGTGGAAACCATCTAAGTTTGAACACTCCTTTTATTATCTGTACCTGGACTTTTAAAGAAAAATAAGAAAATAATGATCAATTTTTAATGCTCTGCTGAAGAAATTTAGGCAAAAGTTCGATAAAGTTAGCCATCCTTTCCACAATAATGAGGAATGAATACTCTAATCATCTACATTTGATACACTTTATATTCAGCAATGTCATCTAAATGTTAAAACTGCAAGAATTATGGGGCCTCTCACACTAATATTGATCTAAATCCTTCACCTCAATGACAATGTCAATTACTTTTTTTTTTTTTATACATATATAATATAGGAAGTACTCATGCTGTTAGAAACAGTACAAGCCAGAAAGGTTGTCTTTCCAAAATCAAAAAAAAAAAGATTAATTTCCTGATTTCTTTTCATTGTAACTGATTCAGATTTTGACTCAAAATATTTATAGGTTTTCCTTATGGAAAATTATGAAAAGGCTTAGAAGTGTAAGCTTCAGACTATTTAATAAAATTGTTTTAAGTATTATTTAGAAATCCATTATGCTTTTCTTTCTACTTTTATGGTTGAAACTATTGTTGCCTTTCCAGTTGTTTCACCTATCACCCTCCAGTGCAATGTCTGCATCATTCCATTCAAATTCAGCACCTGAAAATACTTATACAGAGAAATAAAAGAAACCTGGGATTCCTCTCATTGTTTGCACTGTATATTTTTTCTCTTCATTAAATATTCCCTTGCTATTTTATGTCAGGCCCTTGCTAAAGCAGATTACCTCCAGATATAGATCACATACCAGTTTATCACAGGAAGTTTGTAGGGACTAATAGCTGGACAGTGGCCAAATAAACTCCCACAGAGCACTTTGGGTACCCATACCTAAAGCTACACTACACAGACTCTTTACAAGACACGGGTCAATACAGCATATGTAAAAGATGTAGCAAGTTTCTGCCAGAGCACCCCACTACTGCATTGGAGGCACTTGTCTCCTGCTTTGTCAGCACCTCCCTGAATATTCCACAATGCAGGTCAGGTACCTCCTACTGCTCAGACAGTGCCCAGCCTCTTATGGATATTACCAGAAACAAGTCTGCGGCAGACCAGCTGAAAAAACCAGTTTTCATTTCCAGATGTTCATTAGAGCAAAAATGTGTTGATTGAACCCAGCCTGTCTCCTCAGGGCTGGGGAAGTTCTGAACATTTTCTTATGAACATTCTGAGACTGGTGTCTAAAAGAAGTCCTTTGGGCTGCAGCCATTTTAAATTGATTACACATTTACTAATTAAATAATTGTAATAGCAACATCAAGCCTCAACCAAAGGACAGTTCAACAGAATTTTTTTCCTCAAACCCAAATTAAATCTTAATCCTTCTCAACAAAAATCAGAACAGAAATAAAAATGTTGCCTAATTGGGATGTGGCAGATTTTTTAGTATGAAGGTCAGAAGAGTTTTCCACTGGGGGAGTGGTTGGTGCTGCGAGGCTGTGCCTCCATAGCTCTGTGATGCTCTGGCAGATCTGTGGGGATTCCTCATGGTGGCCCACAGAGTACGTGAACTATTGTTTCCAGTGGCCCTTTATATCAATTTTTGATCTCATGCTGAGTTACTGTGTGCCCTGAGAGTGACTCCAGAGCTGATGTGTCTGCAGCTTGGCTAAAATCTGTTCCTTCAGGCCTGTCATGTGGCACCTTCTGGTTTAAAGTGTTGTATTTTTAAATGAGACCACTGAAGGACAACACCCAGCCCACCTTCACGTCCTGAATGATTGAAATGAGACTACACATCACAGTCCCTGAGGTACCTATGAACATTTAAAGATGTTGTGCACTGAAATGTGGGCCTCTCTTAAGGTAAAGGGCTGTGCTGTCACTTCCACCTCATATGTGGGAATGTGAGCATGATAGATCTATCTGACAGCAGGGATGAAAGGTGGCTGGCCCTTGTCTGTTCGTTGGCAGTATGTGGGATATGTGGAACTGGCTTTGTATTTCTGCTGTTAGTGGCTTTATTTTACATAGATATGCATATTTCTTTTAAAACCACAGAGCTTGTTGGCTCCCTGTGTTGCACTACCCTCTGTTTCACCAGCTCAAGGAAGAATGGTTCTAAGCAAAATGAAAATGCTAAGGCATTGAGAAGTGTCACAAATAGAAGACCTTTCTCTCCAGAACTCTCTAAAATTTGTTCCAAATATGTATCAGGGCAACAAGAACAGAAGATGCTTCACACAACACTGCTAAGCAGAGTGTAAATGTGATAACATCTTTAAAGGGACAACTTAGCTACTTAAATACTGAAGACCTTAAAATCTTAGATACTCTCAGATACTGCTGCAAGTATCCAGCTCTGTGTATTCCTACAAAGACCCGCAGCAATACCTTCTACTGCCATTTGATAGTCATCCAGGCAAGTTGTCTCTCACCTTCCCTTTTCTCTCCCTGTATGGGTTAGAAAAAAACAAGCATTACTACAGCTGGTCATTACTTGCAGTCTTCTAATGACCAGTTAGTTCCTTTGAAAGACAGCTGCTGCATATATTCCAATATCATGGGTGTGAGTGTTTGAAATTGATAATTATATCTTCCTTTTGGGAAAAAAAATCACAAATATAAATGTTAAATTAATTTAATGTGTTGCATACAGCATTACTAAAAGATCTCCTGGGAGAGTCCCCTGTGAAAAAGATTATCCTGAGAGATGTGATAAAATAGTAAACATTAGTGGAGAAACCTAACAGCTGTTTTACAAAAGTTTAGGAGTTTAGTCTTCATTAAGAACTCTTACCTATAGAGGGGTACTGCCTGTATTGAATAATGTTCTTATTACCATGAAGAAAACAATGTCATTGTATTCACTGTAGATGGGGGAATGGCTTACTTGCCTGGACATAAACTTTTCCCCAGATGATGACTTGTGGGCTTGCTGGTGGTTAGGAAGAACCTACCCTGAAATCAGGGAGTGGGACACTATTAATGAATTATTTGATCCTACTGTCCATTGGTGTGTTGGGTACAAGCTCATACATCAAGGATCAGGTTTCTTTAATTTAACTGAAGAAGGAATTAATGGATTTGTTTTCCTTCTAGTTGACTACAGAAGTCATTGTTTTGTAGAAAACATTTCACTAATATTCATTTATTTGCTCATTTGGTTGTAAATAAGAGGAACTATTGTCCTGTAGTTCATAGTGGGAAGTGCCTCCTGAAAGCACTGTTTCACATTGTTACCAATGCCAGCAGAAGCTACTCTGTGCACCAGGGATTCAGCAGCAAAGTCATCATTTGCCTTCAAAATTACTGTAAGAGGGTTTCATGCTTCTCAGAACCCAGGTTATAGAGAACTGTGGTAATCCAATACAATACAAAGGGATTTGTTTATCTGTAATGTAAAGCCCAAAGAAACTGATGATGCTTTTTGTTACAAAGAAGTGCAGCCTTGACAAAGTGTCCAAGCCAAGGGATGCTGTGGTCAACAAAGAGAACTAACATACTCATTCTGATTTTTGTTTTCATACAAACAAAGCCAAAATAGTGAAGGAAATGATGGAAATAATGATTTACAGTTCTAGTGATCATGGTACCATATCTTTCACCTGTAAAAGTAAGTCTTATACAGGTGTTTGTTCCTTACAAATAACTCAGACTTCATCACTGTGGCAAACAAAGTATTTTTCTTGGCAGACCAACAATCTTCTTTTTTAGTAGCACACATAAATTAGTATCTCCTCAGTTAAAAAATGGTTTAGTGCTTTTATCTGCTCATTTGACACATACAGAATGTCGACTTCTAAATTAATTCATACAGTAGAAGGCTGTAGCATACTGTCATCTCTGCTAGAGAAAACCTGTGCCCAGTATTGGCAACTGCCACAAAGTGTCTGGTTTGCCTTTGACAATTTTATATTTCTACTTGCCTAAAACTATTCTTGGTGACTTTGTTGATACCACCACAAGTATTTTCCTTTCTGATTGACTTCAAAGGCTTCTCACTGTCTTCCCTCAGTTTTTCAAGACCTGATGTCTCTGAGAAGCAGTAATATGTAAATTACCTACTCCCTTTCAGGCACTAAGAGTCTCATGCCTATACTTAAATGAATTCATGTGGAATTGCTACATCCTAATTTTTATTACAGCATGATATTTTTTTATTTCTTCCTCCAGAAGATGGTACATGGATTAGCAACATGTCACACAATTCTGCAGTCATTTTGCTGCAAGCACTGTGGCTTTGCTTACTTACTTTGAAAATGTTTTTTGTCTGAATCTACCTTAAGTAATAACACAAGTGACTATATTATCTTTAGTCAAGTATTACATGTGGTTATGAATGGAAAAATACCCTGTATTAATTTTTTATCTTCTGGGTCACTCAATTGCCTTATCCAAGTACCAAAAACTGGGCAGCAGTTAATTACAGGCCAAATTTTGTAAGTTATGCTTTGCAGTAAGCTCCTGTATCATGTGGAGATGAAGTTAAAATCTATCCAGCAGACATAACAGCAAGACAGCCTTAGTTCATTATTCTGTAAGACCATCTGTAAACAAACTTATCTAATGCTTTTTAAGTTATGGAATTTTTTAGCTGAGTGGGTAATGCATGAGGGATTTAAAGTGCAGCAAGTGCTACTGTACCTACCAAGTCTGTGATAGTGTCTGCTAAAATACATTATCTAGAAAACTGCCCTAATCTATGAAATACATATTTTTGTCCTTCTATTGTGCTGTTTTGCTTACTACATCTTAGTGGAAATAGAACACATAAATTCATGTCTGACAATACCTGTTTAATAAATTTGTGACCTAGACACACTCAGAAATTGATTTATAATCCTGTGATGTTTTTTATCCTGTTTTCCTTAAGTGAAGCCTCATACATGGGTAACCAGGGTATCTCACTTCAGCTTCTTCATATAAAGTGTGGGTGAGTCTTGAAGAATAACACGAAGTGCAGTGTTGCTAACCAGATGTGTATCATGCATGCCATTTCTCATGAAAGGATGTTGCTGCTCAGTCAAAGCTTAATACAGTAAACTGTTCTCATTACCATTATATCAGTCCTGAAAAATCTTGGCTAGCCAGCGTCTCTTTTCATTGCTTTTATTTACAAAATTCTGCCCAATCCTCATTTGCATTTCTCATATCCTACCAAACACCTTGTGTGCTGCTTGCCACAGATTGACCCTTCTTTCAGATCTCATTTTTCCCCTGTGGATGTTACAGTGTTCTAGGCTGGGAATTTTGATAGTTCTTGTGGCAAACTATGCTGAGAATTTACTGCTTCATTGATAGTCTCTTCTTTACATATATCTTACATGTGAGCTCACTAATTCATGGATATCAAGAACACATACATCAGCCTTGCAGTGAACTTCAGGTTCTCCCCAATGCTGTGTTGCCCTGTATCATTCCTCTAAAACCACTAAGTGTATTGACTTCCTTTTGCATCTGAAAGCTGGTGTTTTCCTTCTAGCTATATCAGCCAGTTTAAAAAAAATCTTACTCTCCCTAAAAACCTCCTCTAGTCCTTAACCAGCAATGCTAACTATGCCAGAGATTGTTTGGATGGACCTTTAAAAGATAAAAGCTTTGGGAAGACATATGTACCAAATATATTTAAATAGCTCCTGCGCCTGTACAGTATTACAAATTGGTTATCTTTCCCTGTCTCTGAACTAGCATTTTTCTTACCATTTTTAGTGATAGTTTTGGAGAGGGAAGAGCCTTCAAAATGTTCATAATATTTTAACCTCTCCCTATAGTCAGAGTAATGCATGCTGGAAAGAGCTAAATTTCAACAGAAGTGATCATTTTTATCAGGAGT
This sequence comes from Scytalopus superciliaris, assembly GCA_013400415.1. Taxonomy (NCBI): domain Eukaryota; kingdom Metazoa; phylum Chordata; class Aves; order Passeriformes; family Rhinocryptidae; genus Scytalopus; species Scytalopus superciliaris. The sequence continues at coordinate 401,576 of VXBX01008449.1, read as the reverse complement.
GTAATTTCATCTCTCCTACATACATCACATTTTTCTTTCTGGCATTTTTGCTCTCTTAATCTCCCATTGTCTTCTGTCAGGGATTCCATGGTTTTTTGGTGGAATATATTAAGTGCTGCAGAAAGAAATATATATATATTACATTACATTACAACTTCATCCGCTTTCAGTAGCAGTGAATGTCATTTTCATAACATTTCAACACTTTCAACCTACAAGTATGCTAAGTGTATTTTGTTTGGGAGGTTTCTTATATATTTATTTATTTTGTAGATGAAAAAAAAAAAGAGGAGAGAAGGAAATGCTGCTTCATGCAATATGGCCTGTGAAGCTGAACTGTTGTCATAGCTGGTATCTCATTTTAACTTTGCAGGTCTTGATGAAAAAGGATCTGAGTTCAGGCAGTTATTGAGCGTATGCTCCAGTGACTGCCAGATTGATGCTTCTGTCATACAAGAATGTGACAATAGTTGCTATGGGTTTCCTGATTCGGTTAATTAGATTTTTCCCTGTATAATTAGCACATCTTTAGACTGAACTTCAAACTATGTCACCAATTTATTTTAAAATTAGAGAAAGTGTCAGAGAGGATTTTATTCCTCTCATTTCTTGCAAATGTCTGTGCTAAGACCCACTAGGAATATCACAGAGCAAAATTGTTAAGAGGTCAGTATGTGATGTGGAAATGGGCTGTTTGACCTAGTTTTGGCTGTGCCTCAGACATCTGAGCTCACTGAAGAGCGGCTGTGAGGAGAATTTCTCTTTGTTTCATTTCTCAGGATTGAGGTGAAGCTAGTGGGAAAGAGTGGGGTAGCTTTGCAATTATATGAAACAGCTATTCAGTTCTAGAGGTCATAGCAGACACAAAAGTATTATCATAGCACAAGAAGGACTGGCTCACCATACAGGGAGGGAAGGAGGAAAGCAGCACTGCAGAGCAAAGAAAGGTACATACACAGTATGAAACTTTGTAAGTCATTTTATTCATAAGTGTAACCACAGGAGTTCAAAAGCCTTTGCTTTCTCCAGCAAAGTTTCATCCTTTCATGGGCTCTTGCAAAACTACTGTAAAACTATCAAAAGTTTAATTTAAAGAAGCCCTGTTTTCATACTACACAATAAGACACAGTTAAAACAGGGATGCTATTGGGGATATTTGGCTGAGGTAGTATAGTTAAACTGGAGTTATCTATAAATCCTCAAACTTTTATTTTTATGTATTTTTAACATCAGGTCTGTTCCTGCTTTAAGACTTAACAGTATAACATATGCAAAGAAAAAAATTTCTCGTTTTGAGAGGCTTCTGAAAAACATGTGAGCACTTTGCATTAGCTGAAGCTTTGCTCTCTGAACTGCAGCAACTCCTCAGAGATTTCTGATAGGCTGCTGCACACCAATACAGAATTGTGCATGAGCACATTAGCATGAGGATATATTTCAGTGAAGTGGGAAGGGGCCAGTGGGAAGGCTTACAATGGTATTGTGACATCCCTGTGCATGACCTGAACCAACATGATCAAAGGTTGAAGCATCCTGTAGGTGCTGGAGCATGTCCAGATAAGGACAACAAAGCTGGTGAAGGATCTGGAGCACAAGTCTTATGAGGAACAGATGAGGGAACTAGGGTTGTTTAGGCTGGAGAAAAGGAGGCTCAGAGGTGACCTTATCACTCTCTACAACTACCTGAAAAGAGATTGTAGAAAGGTGACAGTCAGCCTCTTGTCTTAGGTAACCAGCAATAGGACAGAGGAAATGGCCTCAAGTTGCACCAGGGAAGGTTTAGACTGGATATTAGGAAACATTACTTCACCAAAAGAGTGGTCTGTCATCAGAACAGGCTGCCCAGGGAAGTAGTGGTATCACCATCCCTGGAAATGTTCAAAGAGAAGTGGATGTGGCGCTTGGGTGTATGGTTTAGTGGTAAACCTGGAAGTGCTAGGTTAATGGTTAGACTCAGTGATCTTAGAGGTCTTTTGCAACCTAAATGATTTTGATTCTATGTTCCTAGATGCTCTCTCTGGCACCATAGTCCCTCAGGCTCACTGGTGTCCTTGCAGTGGGTGCTGCCTGCACTGTGCCACTCATTCAGCCTCTTCACACCCTCCTGCTTTCCCTTCCTTTTCAAAAACACACTGTATTAGCATGGTTTCTCCTCTGTATTTATGGCAATGGAAGCTCAAGTAAGCAGCCTTGAAGATGGTGCTCTGTAATACACCGTCAGTCCAGACTTTCCAACAGAAAGTGACAGGGAGCTCTGCTTAAATGCACAAAAAAGGCCAGGTCACAGGACTTGCCTACACCTTTGGTGTTTTGTTTTTTGAGGTTTTGGGGTTTTTTTTTTCTTTTTTTTTTAGGTTTTGGTTTTATTTTTAATGTGAATGTTTGTTACCATTAGAACACAGCTCTTTTATTAGAGAAAAAGAGATGACAATAAAGAACTTCCTTCATTTCAAGACATCAGATTGTTTACAACCCTTTCTTCTCTCTCATAAAAAAGTGTACTAAAATCTTTTTACAAAACCTGCTGACAAAACTTTCATTAATCCAAAACTAGAATTTCAAAGTAGAAAGAATGGAACTAACAATGCTTATGTAAACAGAGATGGCTTTGAGAAAAAAATGCCAAGAGATTTTGTGAAAGGCAAAAGGTAAAATGTTGACAGACTTAGGATGTCTTACTTTTTTTTGGGAAGTTGTTTTGCATGTGTGCTTTGAAACATACTGGTATCTTCAATTCTACTGCTATCAATTTAGTTTCATTGCACATGAATAAAGAGTAACTTGTGTTAGTCCTTCTTCCCTGTGAACCGCAACTCCCAATTTCAACTTCAGCTATTTAGTTCCCAATAATATCTTCAAAGTTTGATAATAATTTATATTGTCAGTCTATTAAGTCAATTTTATAGGATGCAACATAACCAGTCCCTGCTTACAAGAAGCTTGAAGACTACTTTGGGTGTCTGTGAAGGCCATTTGATATCTGCCTTCTTTTATGGTTGACCTTGAAGGGGAGTTCAGTTTGGTAATTTATGGCAAACAGCATCCAGGAAGACCCATTTGCAAGATTCACTGTCACTTACTGCTAAACGATCGCTCCTGACTCTGAAGACAATCTGAGTCCCTGACAGGGCAATCCCATAAAAAATATTGCTTGGCCACCCAGGTGTCTTTTCCAATTATCTGGAGTAGAAATTAATACTTTTAAAAGCTGCTAGTTTTTGAAAGGTTATTACAATTTATTCCAGTAGTTTCTTTTACACATTATGATGAATTGGTTTATTACACCGTTATTTTCCATGTCAGCTTTTTAGAAGATTGAATCATAATGTTGAAACATTAGAGTGAATGGCAAACATATTATTTTACAGCTGAGTAATATATTCCCTCTAAAAAATTGTGCTCTTTTTTTAATAATATGTAATTTTATTATTATATTGCTTAATGCTGTTGCCCCACACTATTTATTTCTATGTAGTTAGGACTGGAGGACTTTCTTTTAAGATGTCAGTGATAGCTTGGACAGGACACAAAATATATGAAAGCACAATAATCCAGATTGTGAGCTGTGCTTGGAAGCATAGGAATTCATGACTTCTCAGTATCAGTTTAATATATAGAGCAGCTCCAGTGAGAATAAATGGTTAGGATCACTTTAGTGGGCTTCTAAATTTAGAAACAAGGGTTTTTTAATGTCATGTTTTCTTCTTTGATATTTTTTCTTTCTGTGATAATCTCTGGGTGCTATTTTTGTTCCCCAAATCCTCTCCAACAGATCTATAAAAGGACTGTAATTAGCATTTTAATGGGAATAGTTGAATCTCACTGCTTCCCTACAGTGAGCATATTCCTATTTATGTAGAGCTCAGCAATACTCAAACACATAAGAAATTCAATGTTTCTTTTCTCTTTTTTTTGGTGGTTTTGTTTTTTTACTTTTGTTTTGGAAGCCAGGAGAGGGGGAGACAGGGTGGGGGAGGAGAAGAAACAGCTAAAACTCCCATCCATTTTGACACTGTATCTGCATGTAGAAGAGTTTCTTTTTCCAGCATGAATTACAAATTTTTTGGCTCTCTATCATCAGTTCTGCAGGTGGCTGAATACTTTGAACTCCCATTGACTTCTTTCACAGCACAATAAAGTTTCCATCCTGAGGTGCACAGCAATGCCCCATGTATTTTTTAATTGGAACAATTATCTCAGAATGGTTTAGTACAAAATGCTATTTCAAAAAGACAATTTCCTGTAGGTAAATGGTGTCAACTTCAAAAGTAGTAGGTTACTGGTAATGAGTGTCTGACACTATTATTCAAGCAGGTGCATGTACAGATAAAGATTTGGAACTCAGCCCAAATGTTTAGAGAGTAAGACACCTACAGCTTGAATAGTCAGATAATGACATCAAAAATAATCTTCCCTCAAACCCAGAACTTCTTCCCCTTCACCATCAGAAAGTCTTCTTCTTCTGGCTGTGCAAAGGGCAACCTACTGTACAATCTGAGCACCTCACAGATATTACAGGTTTTCATCCTCCTTTCCATTAGGCTGATTTGCATGGCAGGGTGAAGGGTAAGGCCCTGATGAATTTATCTTCTGTGTGATGTGGAGAAATAGTTTAAGTCTATAATATGTAATGTTTGGATTCCTGCTTCAAGCCTTAGCCAGGGGTGCTATGTAAGCAATAGCTCACAAAAGGCAGCATGGCATTATGGATAGGAAACAGGTTGTATTGCAGGGGAACAGGGCATGGTTCCCGTGGTAGCCGAGACAAGCTGACTGTGTGTGAAAACACAGAGCTGATCTGGGCCCCACAAGGAGGTGTGTGCTCCAGCCTTGTCCAGACCCCTCTGCAGGACCCTCTTCACCCTCCACAAGATTCAGATGTGGCCTTTGTGAATATTCTCACGAGGCTAATGAACAGTGCTGAGCTGTGTGTGCACCATGAGGTTCCTCGTTTTATCAGACCACAAATCAGTAAATCTGTGGCTATGTTGACTTATCTGTTCATTCTTAAAAATAAATGCTTCCTGATTCTATTCAGTAAATTCCCTAGAAATGCTGGTGGACAAGGGTTGGAAAAGATGTTTTCCCCGGTCCTATAAATATTTTTCCCACTTTTTCATGTTAATATCAATTAAAAAAGGTCATATACCTGGAATCCAAATCCAGAGAAGAGTGATTTCCATATATTTCTGGTTAAAACATTGAGACTATAAATAACAATATATACATAGCAGCCTCTTGTTTTTCTGAATAACGAGATTTATTTCCTCTCAAGATAAATATTGACCTGGGCTTTAAATTGGTCAGAATTAATCTTTCTGGTCAATAAATCTTGATATTCCCTTCCACAGAGATCAATACCTGTTTAATATATCAGATTATTGAATGAAATTAATAAATTTAGCTCTGCATGAAGATTTTCATACATGGTGAACAGTCCAAATTTAGGAGGCTTCAAAAAGGCTCACAACATCCTATATGGACTATTTCAGTTTAATGTTAAGAAACTGCTGAACTGTGCATTAAATAAATTACTGTATTGCTCAGAGAGTTACAGTAAGGTCTATTAAGTACTTATTTAAAGACTTGGCAACACTGAACAACAATAAATAATTCAAGTAGCACCTCTAATCTTGTTTTCTTTCTCCTTAATTGGTTTTACAGCATTGTTTTGACATTTACCCCTGAATTTAAAAAAAAAAAAATACTCACAAAGAAGAAAATGCATGCTGTGCACTAACCCAGCTGCCAATTGAGTACTTACATATTGATGCATCAGAACAGCACAGGAGCTCCACTCTGTCTTCAGAGCTGGCAAAGCCCATTATTGGTGTGAAGTAGTATAAGTTTCTGGGCTTGCAGAAAAACAGAGTTAAAGACCTGTTTGTTTGTACAGATGCACATGTGTAAACACAAACTTATTTAAAATATATGGAGATATTGCATCACAATCTCAGTGAGACTCCAAAGCAAACGCATAAGAAACCACATGTGATCCATTGCTCAGGGAGGCATATAGATGCCAACAATTTGCCAAGAAGGACAGATGGATCCAAAAAAGCTCAACATCTGGAAAACTCAAAAAGTAAAGGACAGCCAACAGTTAGGTTTCCTCAGCCTGTTGAGAACTCTGGAGTTATTCTGGCCTTCAGGCTCTGAATTCAAAAGGACTGTGTCAGGTCATATTTCAACTCAGCTTTTAGAAATGGAGTAATTGTTGTTGGGTTTATTTTTAATTAAGCTTACGGAACATAGGACAGTTTGATTTCTGCAACAGTTTTTCATAATTTTTCTGTCTAAAATATTTTGTGTTGACTGGCCATGTTATTCAAAACAATTAAATTTATGGATGAGATTTCTTCCATTTTTTTTTACTGAAGAGAAGCAGGAATAGGGAAATAAAAGCTACATATTTTCCTTTTCTTGTGTTTTAATTTTGCTATATAATTTTCTTTGAGAATATGCAAGGTATAAGGTAAGGTATAACTTTGCAAGTAAATAAAAACATACATAAAGATGTGTCCTGTTTTGAACAATGTATGACTATATTCAAAGCATAGATTTAGTGAACCCCAAATTGGTAAAAATATGGCACATACTGCTTTTAGATATCATATTGACACCTCTTGGAACTTCAGATGGAAGTATTAACACTTTTGTCATGTACATATCACCTCCATGCATATTCATATGGAGACTTCTATGCATAGTAAACAATTTTTTTCTGTAACAGACACAGTATGATTTTGCATGTGCATCCACTGTTTAAAAAAAATACATTTTCTGTCATATCCTTCTCTTTACTTCTAAAAAGTAAAGTGTTTTTGAAAACATCTTTCTTACTGTGTACTAAATACAAAAGTTAAAAACAAAGAAACCATTAATCCATGCAAAACTGAAGAATATATTTTTATTACACAAAGGTGGAAAATCTCGCTTACTTGCAAATTCTTATCCTCCCTGCCTCCCTTTTAACAGGATGTAATTTAAAAAAAAAAAAAAAAGGGCCACCAAAACCAAAAACAGTTTCCTTTGTGCCGAGGACATCAAGGTGTTCCCAGTGTGCAGAAACCCTGTAATACCTCTCTAGAGAGATATTCTACTGAGTGCTGGAAGCTTGCAGTAAAGTTAATGAAATCCCCTCTGACAGTAATGAATTTTCTGTCTTCATTGTGGTATTTGGTTGAGATTATACATATTCACACTTTCCCAGTAAGTCCAGACACTAACGGTAAAATCAACCTACTGCTCTTATTTCCATTCAGTTTCCTGCATTTGTCTATAGTAAATATCTTTGTGAAACTTAAATCATTCACCTGTATTAGTTATATTTAATATTTGACTCACCATGAAATCCGAAACAAATCTAATTAGTTCCATCTTTGTTTCGAACCAGGTTATTAGCAATTCCCTGTTAGGATAAAGTAGCTTTTTTATACCATATTTAGCCATTCACAAGCAAGGACTGCATTGCTAGCTCTGTTGACAGCCTGTCAAGTGGACTAGGTTCAGTCACTTCAGTTCCTTTACTCCATTCCTGCATCAAGAAAAAGAAACATTTACCATTAAGTCCTTAGAGCTTGTTGTGAGCTCAGGCAACAAGACCCCTTTGCATTATTAATATTTGTGTTGTAAGAGTGTAATGGTCACCCTGCAGGACTTGCCTCTCTTGAAACTGGCCAAAGAACTAGGGGTCATAGGTCAGATATGACCTATCAAAATGATGCCACAGGCTGAGATGAACTGCTTTTGGAACATACCTATTACTCTCCATTGAGAGTGCCCTTCTAGCTTGCCTACATTTGAAACCAGAGGAAATAATCAAATATCTAAATTTATGTCCCTAATACATTTTGGAGTGCTCCACAGTACTGCAACTCTGAAAGGTGGGAGTTCTCCATCATTCCTGTGTCATAACTGTTAGCATCATGCATTTGTCTTAAATTACCATAGAGCATCTCAATTGGTATTAAATGCTTATGCTAGGTACTTGAAATACTTTTCACATATTTAGGGCACTGCAATGGAATGAATTCTTCCTTCTCTCCACATGGCATATAGTGAGTGTCATGGGTAAGAGCAATCTTACAGAACTTGGATGAGAGATGTCTTGAGAACATGCTCTCACATGCAAAGTGACTTTTCCTTGAAATTAAAAATATTGTTCTTTAAAAAAAAATAAATATTTTTGTCAGACAATTTTATGTTTATCCATCCTAATACCTCATTGGTATTTAGTTTGCCTTAGGTAGCAAGCTTAGTCATAGTAGCAGCACTGAAGCAGTAACTTTGTAGTTTACACTCTAATTGAACTGATAATTGTTCTGGTCTGTTTTTTTTTTTCTTTTTTTCTTTTATTTTTTTTAGTAACATATTCTGTCTACAAATACATGACTTGCTTTCTAAAAGAGTTCTTCTTTCTCTAAGAGAAAATCAAATAATATTGATCTAATTGTGCACTTACTAATCAGTGTCTCAGGAAGGTAAATAATTTGGGAAAAAGCGGTGACATGTTTGTAGTTTGGCTGTATCTATTATCATCTTAATTTCATAAAACTATAGACTGACCTTGAATTGACCATGCCTTTTACAAGCTCAGATGAACAGTCATACAACCAGATCAGCTACCACTCTGGAGAGCAAAAGCAGTCAACTGATCAGTCACTTGAATTCAAGAATAGATCAATCATAAACTTACGAATCTTGCATACAATTTTAAGTCCCCACAGCAGTTTTGCTTTACAGCTACGTTCCAGGCACTCTGTAGTTTGGGCAACTGTCATTTCCCTTGAATTTACATTTATCAATCTAACAAGTTTAGCTTTCACATCCTTAGCCAAACATTGTATTGGGAAGCTCATTCTCTCAGGCAGCCTAATTCAGCTCCCATTAAAATCAATGAAATTACCCTATTGGCTTAAGTAAAAACTGAGTTATATGCTACACACAGAACAGCTGTGCAGGATCAGCTCAAAAGTGCGTTTACTCCAGTATTGCCATTTCTGACAAGAATAAGTAAAGTGCAGTTATGGAAGAAGCCATAGAAACAGGGCAAATACAGAATAATACTTTAACTTGTACCCTTGCTACTCCCAGCAATCTGCATTTCAGAGACTTTGTGAGCTGTATATTGTAATCACTTCACTGTGTTCACTGTGTTTAATAGCTTTTGGTGGATTTTTCATTGAAAGTCTTCAATCTGCCTTTGAATCCACTTATACTTTTGACATTCACAGAGTTCCACAACTGAATTATGCCTTGTTTGAAAAAGTACTTCCTTTTGTTTATTTTAAACCTCCTAATGATAATCTCATTTGGTTCTTCCTAGTTTTACATCCTGAAAAATAAAGGATAATCAGTCTCTTGTTTAGTATGTCCACGCAATTTGTAATTTTATAGTCATAAATTGTATCTTCCTTCTATCAATATTTCTTTTTCAACCTTAAGAGTTCCAGTTTATGTAATTACCTCTCACAGGAAGATCACTGCCTAGCTGTATCATTCTTCTTTGAAGAACTTGCAATTCTACTTGGTCGCATTTGAAGTGAACTATTTGCAGAACTCAAGATGTAGACACAGCAGGAATACACACAGTGATGTTTCCTCTCCTATTATTCCTTTCTTTACTACCATTTCTTTGTTAGTTCAACTGCCCTGAGCATGAAGGTGACATTAAAATTTGGCACACAACTATTTGCGTCCATTTCTCTTGATGGGCAAGAGCTGATTTCCATGATTATGTTTTAGTGTACATCTGTACATAAGGTTGTTCCTACCAACATAGATTAGTTTGCCTTTTTCAACATTTAATTTTGTCTGCCATCTCATTTTTCCTGTCATTTGGTACCATGAAATTCTCAGAATCATAGCATCATAGAATGGTTTGGGATAGAACAGACCTTAAAATTCATCCAGTTCCAACTCCCCTGCATGGGCACCTTCCACTAGACCAGCTATCTTGAAAGTTCTTTCTGCAACTCTTCTTAGTCAGGGTGCTTTTTTGGACTAACATGAAATTTTGTGATAGCAACTATTTCACTCTTCAACCTCACCATTCGACTCAGCTTCCAATTCAGTTTTGTCTACGTGTAATAATAGGTCACAATACAGACTCTCTGGAGAGATTCATTATTTATTGACCATTATATGTTCATTAGAAAGAACCAAAATTTTGAGGTAGTCATTGACCTGCAGTCTTATAGACTTCTAGCTTCTCACTAGTCAGTGTTGAGTCTCTGTGTGAATCCCAGCTCCTCAAAGTTTTCTTTCTTTGATACATCCTCACCTGATCCCAGATCCCACGCAGGTGACATCCTTCATATTATTAATTTGGGATTAAACCAGTGTTTACTTCTTTCAGTGGCAATTGTGAGCATTCAGGGATGATGCCCTCCAGCATCTCCAAACACCCTTATAGCAGTCCTTCCCAGTTCCACTCTCTAGTGAAGATGTACTTTGTTCTCTGCACTGACCATAAAGTAGTGTCAAGAAAGCTTCACTGAGAAAGGCATTTGACACATTCTAGACTGTATGGTACATTTTGAGTTTTGTGCAAAACTATTTGTAGTAAATTATTTGGACAAAAGCATCTCCTGTGCCAGATCTATAAGTGCTTTTATCAGTTAATGTACAAGGGTATTAGTTTCAGAGAAAAATTTGTATTACACAAGAATATTTTCCTCGTATAGGCACAACTTAAAGGGTACATGAATACCCAAGGCACAACAATTTTTCTGCATCTATCTACAAACTATCCAAATAGTTCCCAATAAAGGCCACAGGGAAGCCCACACAGAAATATAGGTGCATAAAGGAAAATGGCATATGTATAGTACAGGGAGTAGTAAGCAGGGGCTAAGGTGACTGAATCTTGCTGCATTTCTCCATACTCCAGTATAAACTCTGGAGCTGGATCTCTTAAGTTAAGGAGTTGGGGAATAAGTAGTCAGCAAACTCTGTTCTGGGAATTTCCAAAATGTTTTAAACCTTTGGATAAAGATTTGTGTGAATCAAGGTGTTTAAATAGAAGATATATGAAAAGCAACAGCAAGAGAGTTAGCATACCATATACATTACTTGGTGAAAAAGCACAGACATATTAGGTGCATCCCTGCAAGGATCTGTGACAATAAAACCCTTGATGTTAAAATACTATCTAACATGCTTTAATCAAAAGCCATGTGGATCTTTGGATGCTCTCTTCCATCATTGCTGTGATTAACATCATCTGTTCTTTCTGGCAAGCAAATAAATAGATAACTAAAACATGGTCAGATGCTCTTGCCTGAAATGTGAAAAATATGCTTTGCCAGCAGATGAAAACCTCTCTTTCCCAGGGATGAACCAAAGTAAAAAACTTGTGAGGCATTTTTTGGTTTATACATGCATGTGAAATTTAGGAGTGGTACACTTCTTCAATAAAAAATGATCATGTATGTGAGTATGTCTCTTGAGCAAGAAGTGATACCAAGCACACTAAGTTATGTGAATTACTTGTTGAAATAAATGAAAGCATGTGCTTTTTTATACCTTCTTTTTCCAAAGAAGAAGAGGTGATTTACTTAAATATGCTGTCCATATTTGTCTGGCAGTCTCTTATGCCTTCCTATTAATTTTTGAAACCCTTAACCAAACTTGACAGAAGGTAGAAGACTCAGTGATAATGCAAAGAGAAAATTATTTGGTTATATAAAGCGGTTATTTTCATTATTGGAATATTTTCTTCTATTATGTGGAAGGGTTGTTGCTAGATTAAAATGGAAAGTATTAGAAGTCACAGTTAGGCTTAAAATATTAATTGAATCTTGTTACCTGGTTTAGGATTATACTTAGAGTGATGCATTAAAGAAAACTAAACAAAACAACAAAACTATGAATAAACAAAAAGAAATCTCCAAGGTTTGTCTTTTTTTTTTCCAAAACAAATCTCTCTGTATTCAGGGGTGAATATGGAAAGCACAGTGTAGACTGCACTGATTCTGTAGTATCTCTGTGAAATTTTTGACCTAGGTATGTATAGCATTTCCTCTGGGTTAGTTTATCCTTCTTTCCAACAAATTACAAGATTTTACTGTGTGTTCCACCTTGTAAGTTCAAGCAATAATAGCTGGATAAAAAAATCAAAAGAAAATTGGTTTAAATTGGTAAAACTGTAATGGAGCCTACATATAGGAACAGTCTTTAAAGTCTTCCACGCATTTTTTTCCTGTTAGAAATACTGATTGCTATCAACAGAAAGCTGTATTTTCTGTAAGAGTGGGACATATTTTGAATTTGATTTCATATAAAGTATGAAGCACAACTAACATACTACGTATCAGTGAAAAGAGCTGACATTTTCTTGATAGTTTGTAGCATGATATGTGTGAGTTTGTGGTTAAAAAAGTAATACTGCTTTTCAAGAGGTTTTCATATTTAAGAATGTGTACATTATAACAGCCCTCCCAAAGAATATTGGTTGTTCATATGTTGGTTGTCATTTCAAGGAGAGCAGTCACAATTCTCATGATCCAGTTTGTTTCATAAGCTAGAATTCAGACATCAACTTTCCATGGAAGAAAAGTTACCTAAAGATTATCTAATACTTCTTGCTGGTAATGATTACATAGACTCTGATTTAATCTACCTTGGCAATATCTATGACCTCATGTTTCTTTTAATCTCTTCAGTGTAGCTTCATATCAATAAAAATCCTGAAAGTGTTGTCAACAAAAGTAAATTCATAGTTGTAGGATGACTAGCTAACATAGAAACAATGAAAGGTGAAGGAAAAAGGGTTGCTTATGATAGGTGGGTAGCAGTGCTACCTGCAACAATAGACTGCATGAACAGCGTAGTTAACAATAATTACTTAATTACCCTGCTTTCACAGATGTTTTTACAGGTGCTTTCACAGCAATCCTTTCAGATATCCTTTCAGATAACCTTCCTTCTTATAAAAAGATTTTCCTTGAAAGCAAATATTTGGATAATTTTCTTTCTCAGAAATCCTACATTGAGCGAAATGACTTTGCTCAATGCCATGAGGGATTAAAAAAAGGAGTTTGTTTCATGCTAAGAGAAAGAATTTTGTGCTGAGGGATGAAGTCAGAATCACAAAATATTCTGAGTTGGAAAGGACCCACAGGGATCATCAAGTTCAACTCTTAAGTGAATGGCCCACATGGGGATCAAACCCACAACCTTGGTGTTATTAGCACCATGCTCAAGTCATGAAAATACTCCAATATAACTAAAATATGAGGAACATAAACAAGGCAAATTCCCTCTGTAATGAGGGAAAGGACTGAGCTTTCTCTACCCATACAAGTACAAAAGCCTCTTCATTTGTAGAGCACACATAAAATATTATAGTAAGGGGGGGGGAGGAGATTTTAAGAGAAACTATTAATCTAAAAAATGCTATTGACAGCTGGCAAGATTACATTGTGGAGTAAAATTTGGTAAGAGGTTTCAGATAAATTTTTTTTATCTTAATATTTGGGATGTCAGGAAATAGTTAAAAAATAACATAAGTTTTTTTTCAGTCAGGAAAAAAAAAAAAAAGAAGGATTTGTCTTCAACACTTTTTGAACAGAATTTCAATCTTACATGTGATTGTTATCAGCCTTTCAAACCTTGTAGATGGTCTGCATATTGGAGATGTCCAAAGCTGTGCTGACACCAAATGAATAGTTGGCACACCTACTTTCAAAAAAGCAAGTAATCATTCCCACTTCAACAGACTTGATAAATTGAATAGATTTAGAGCAGAGACATGTTTTAGTACAAAAGAAACAATTCTTTAGTGTTTTCTCAAATGTAATCAGGAAGAGGTGATGATGAGACAATGCTCTCTTATTGCCTAACCCTTTGTGTCTGCAAGTCACCTTGCACGAATTTGATAAAAGACTGCATGAAATAACTCCTAGACATATACAACACTATGAAAATGGCAACATGATTTGTTCTCATTTTATGAGCATGCTAGCACACTATTCAGAGCCTATGCTCCACATCTGTGCATACTTCTTTCAATACCTGGTGTCCTTGCTGGCTTCTATGCTTCTGCCCCTTTCTTTGCATCATAACTTTTCCATGCTTTTTCCAGTTTTATTCTGCTTTGAGGCCCAGCTCAATGCTGATTCTCTTCTTGTTTTCTGAAACAGCTGAATTATTTTGGCTATGATATTTCCATGCCCAAAATTGAGGCTGAGAAAGACACCACAACACAAATTACAAGCCTATTTATTCAAAATCCAGGAAAGTTTGAAGCCACAAAAGAAGTGTGCTGTGCTGTTAAGAAATAGCAGGAAATTTTTACTAAAGTCAGCAATTTCTACTTCACCTTTAGTCCTTCCTTTCCAGTGGAGTAGGGGATGTGCCTGAAGAGATGAGAAAAGAGAAGGGTCCTGTTCAGGTGGTAAAATTATGGATCTCTCGGACGAAAGACCCAATAATAACCCATTCATTTCATTGCCTGAAATATGCCAGGATTTTGCTCAAAATCATCTCAGGCGTGTGATGCTGAATTATTTTTATTCATAGTGAGTTCAAAGGGAGCTAATGACTCTCAGCCCCTTCCACAAGTGGGCATTAACAACAAAGCTGGCTGGGCAGAGATAGGACTGAAGGGAGAGATCCCTACAGACAAGGGGTCCAACTCCCTGGAGATAAAATGTTTGTCTCAGGGTTGGCACCATGGAAAACAGCTGTCTGGGAAAGCGGAAAACTCCTCTGTAAGCACAACATTTGGCAACAGGCCAGCTGTGGTACTTGTGGTAGCTTTAAGCCTTGCCAGCAGTTGCCCCAGCAGCTGAGAGCTACCTTCAGGTCTCTGGATCCTGCTACACACTCCTCCAGCTCCCACACCCCAAAACTGAAGAAAGGACAAAAACAATCCACCCTCTTATCCCAACACCTTCATGGGCCACTTACTGTGAAAACCCACATCACCAGAAGGGAGGAGAGCTGTGCTTCTGGAGAATAGGCCAGGTCCTTGCCTGAAGCTGTGCAGTGTGTTTCCTCAGAAGACTTCCCTGGTCTGTGCAGTACACAGGACAGCCACCTGCAACAGACTGCCAGGGTGACACCTTGGATGACCTGTGATATCCTGGAGGTTTGTGTGCCATGGGACAGGACAGAGACACCAGGCTTCACTCTCAGGTATCAAGGGAGAGCAAATCCACAGGTGTGATTGGTGCAGGTGTGCTATTTTGTGTGTGCACATGAGAAGATCTTAGATAGCACATGCTCTCTCCAGTATAATTTGCTGGACTAATTTCTCTAATTCAGACTTTCTTTTCCTTATAGCTATCAGAAAACAGAGTATTTTTTGTTTGGGCACTTTCTTTTGGTGAAGAAAAAAAACAAAAAACANAAAAAGAGAAAAAAAACAAAAAACAAAGAAAAATAATTTAGATTTGCATGTTTTCCAGAAGCTGAAATTTTGAAAAATATTTAGTAGCTTAAATCCCCAAATGATCTGTCTTATCACTCTGCTGTAAAAGGCAATTTAAAACAGAAAGTTTCATACATTATTTAATGCCTTGTAGATTTGTTATTTCCTGAAGGCCATTCTAATTTCATGAAGCCGTTCCATGTGCTAGAATTTTCTCAGCAAAACTGTCTTGAAGATTTAGGTTAAAAATAAAAAATATATCATCCAAGTAGTAAAAATGTCACAAATTAGTAGAGGATATTGAGAGAGTTCTTGAATGTTAAAAGCAATGTGGAGGACTGGTGCAGTAAAGCAGGGATAGATTTTAATTTCCAGGGACTTCAAAAGTGGTTTTCAATGGTTTGGGTTACTGGTACTATTCTTACAGGAGTGCCTTGTCAATCTAGTGCTTTTTTTTAAATGTTCCACAGGTAGATCAGTAAAATGGTCCTTTAAATCTCCACACAACATCTTTTTGAAAGAAATTTAATAAGACACATCACAGTTATATTCCAGATGTTCATGAGTGCAGGGGCTTTTCCCTTAACAAAGCACCTTGGACCCCCTAGAAGAATGCAATGGAGATGGTTCCCCTTCATGTTGCAACACCAGAGCACTCTGTGGGAGGACTCTCACACCTCACTGCTGCACTGAGAACTTTAGGCAGTCCCATGATGAATGGCACACTGCATGAAACGATACAGATAACCAAAACTGCAGGTTGCTCTACGCAGTGTTATTTCTCGTCTAAGATTCTGGTCCAGTATACAGAGGATTTTTTTTCACGGAAAGTCTCATGCTAGAGTCTTTAGAGGTACGCTTGCTTTGTGTGAAAGAAAAGAACACTATCCTCCCTTTATAAGCAGGGTATTATATAGCCCAAGTAACAATAATGGAATTAGCAGAGCCAGGAAAGGAAGTTAGAAATCATGCTTCCTGATGTACTTTAACCTTAAGGTAAAAAATAAAAAATAAATAATAATAATAATTAAAAAAAACACCACACAAAAACTTTACCTTGATGCACGACAAGTTAAAGACAGTACTCCTCAGGTCACTGCTAGCTACAAGTGTCAACCTCTTGGAAAACCAGAGGTGCAGTTAGTGCTCCTGTGATCCCCTCTGACATCAGAAAAGTGCAGCTGCTCGAGGACTCCCTG
The DNA here is from genome assembly GCA_013400415.1 of Scytalopus superciliaris. Taxonomy (NCBI): domain Eukaryota; kingdom Metazoa; phylum Chordata; class Aves; order Passeriformes; family Rhinocryptidae; genus Scytalopus; species Scytalopus superciliaris. The sequence goes on along the minus strand of VXBX01008449.1, from coordinate 384,998 downwards.
TAGACATGGGGAGTAGTCAATGATGCAAAGGGGAGCTTCCCAGCACAAGTTTCTGCAGCTGCTCACTATGCCAGTGCTCTTCCTTTCTTCAAAGGCTTTCTTTCTGGTCTATATATAGCAGAAATGCAAATGTCTGTTGCGAGGGAGTGGAAGGCAACATGAAATAGCTGCTTTCCAATGCTACAAAAGTTAAGGCAACTGCAATAATGCACTTGACTCATCCTGTACTTGGCACTGAGTCTCTTCAAGCAAAGGAGGGATTGCATGCTGCAAGGTCGTACACAACTAGTGACAGCCTTACAGGACTAAGAAGCAAGACCAGCTTATTTTAGTCACTTTAGCAAAGTCATTCTGGAAAATGGTTAGCCAGGAATAAAGGGATTGTAAACACCGTTCCATAACCAACCTGATGTCATGCAACAGGAAGATGTTGTAAACTGGGATGTATGCCTCTACACTGTGCCTGAATCATGTTCCCACTGACATGACTGGCATGAATAAAACATGCAACACTGTCCCGCGGATGCCATCCAGAGCTCCGCCACCACTGGTGATGATACCAGATTGCATCACTGCCTGTGTGTTAATGTAGAAGAGAAAGGGCTCTCTCACCATTTGTTCTCAGCATACTACTCTCAGTCTTGCCTTGGTGTAAGACCCCAGATCAAGCCACATGCTCCCCAAGGAGTTTTACTTTAAAACATATTTAAGACTGCAAGAGTTCATCCACCAAACTTTTGCAGAGCCTTTGCTTCTTAATATCTTGAGATAGCCTGAAAAGAAAAATTTAGAGCCAGAAATAAAAGGGGCAAGGTACAACCAAGGTACAGCATTCCACAAAGCACCTACAAAGCACATGCCAACCCACAAAGCTTAGCAGAATCCAACCACTGTTTTTAAGTTAGCAAAAATATTAAGTAAGAAAAGAGTAAAGAAAGAAAGAAACAGGAGCAAATAGGTACAAAGAGGAAAAAGAGATTAAGAAAGGACATTAAGAGAAAAATGGATACCACCAAAGAATCCTTTGGAAGTCTGGCTCCACATGGCAATGGCAGGGCCCAAGAGAAAAGGTAAGATGGAGCCCATATGCTCCTGTGTGTTAGCCCTCAGTGGCCACCCCTCCCAGGTTGGATGTCCAGCACTGCCCACTCAGTGCCCTCCATGCCAGAGAGGGGTGGTGCAGCCAGTCAGAGGCTGCGGTAGGAGTTCCAGGGCCATGGTGTTGGTGCACTCCCTGGCTGCCCTTGTGATTGACAGCTGCTCCATGTGCTGCCACCCAGCAGTGTGAGTTCCAAGACTCCATGAGGTTACAGATGTGGTCCTTCCCCCCCCACATGCACATACACGAGTTGGTTCTGACCCAATAATTAAAATACTAATACTAACTGATCCAATGTCTCACACTTGGTGAGGTCGTTGTAGCACAGATGGCAAAAGCATTATGTCTTTACTCCTTAATTCCTCCCAACCCTGCTGTGGAAATTGACATTAGCTAGGATAGGGACAGATAGAGGCTGTTCACTCTCTCTGTGGACAGAAGGGAAAGCAAGGACACAAGTTTTATTTGTACACATCATGTCTTTCTGTAAAACAGTAGTTGATTTTCATAGTTTATAGCTCATAGAATTTTTCTGTCTTAAGGACTGGGTTTGCTTTTTACTGAAAATTGGTCTCCCTCTTTAGCTGTTACCAGGGGACTTATAACATTGTCTTTCAAGAAAGATTAATATATACATTTGCTTCGTTTTTCACTCTTATCTATACCTTTACTTGCATTGTAACCATACATCAGAAGACTTTTTAAAAGGGCTACCACTACTGAGAAATTTAGTTGTATGCAGAGCACTTGAGTTCCATAGAACATTTCACCAGAATACAGGGTGAATTGGGCCCTCAATATTATATTTAGAGTTTGCTGGAAATTTTTCAACTGAAAAGATTTTCAATAAAAACCAGGAGCGATATTGATGACAATGTGATTATAAACTATATTATGAATTGCCTCCTGATATGATTGTTTATTTGGTTTTGCTGATATTTGTTCAGCTAGCTAGAGGAAAGTAAGTGTTTTCCTGATTTTCTTTCTTTCTTTCTTTTTTTTTTTTTTTTTGTTTGAGGGGGTCAGTTTTCTGATGGAAAATGTTGAGCAGGAAAAATGAACAATGCAGAAAAAAAGCAATATTTTTCAAAATACTGTTTGTTTAGAAAAAAATGCTCATTTCTCATTCCTTGAAATTTTAACAGCTCTGATTCTTATGTATACAGGAAAGGAAGAGAAGAATTGTTCCACTAACTGGTCCCCTTAAGCAGAAAACCTTGCCCATATGTCTTGCCTGCCCATGGCTCCTAGCCATTTTTCATCGTATTTTTCCCATTTACATCCTTTTCCCACCCCCTGCATAGCCCCATGCCATTTGCAGAACACTTGCAGGTGCTGTTTTTCACTTGCGTTCCCTGGGCTGCTCCTACACCGGGGTGACTGTTTAATACAGTGTGTTGGCAGGGCTCCACATGGAGCACTCGCCAAGACTTCCCCTCTCTCCCTCTTGGTATATGAATGAGTGCAAAATAAACTCAGCAAAAATTTGCATTAAGACTTACATGAACTGAGCACGGAGTTTTGATGGACTGAACAAACCTATCAGAAGTTTTCACTTTATTTTTTTTCAGTCATGGGAAGAAAGGTTGTCACATCTTCAGTTTACTCTGTATATGAAAAGAGCTGCATACGGTTAATGAAAGTCAAAGGAGCAGCTCAACTGTGCCGTTAGGTTCAGAGCATGAAAGATCATATATCACTGTAACCTACCTAACCTTCCCTGTACTAAATGACAAACTGCTGCAAATAGCCTTTGGGTCAGGTCTCGCATTCACTAAAATACTTGTCCTTCAGCTGAGGACTCTGTTGAACTCATATATCATTCAGCATCTTAAATCACACAGACTTGCATAAATGCTAAGTACTAATTAAGACTGAAAAAATTACTGGAAGATAAAGTCCGTGAAATGGGTCAAATCAAGGCTTAATTATATTTAGAATTTATCTTTTTAGATGACCTTAGGAAGATAGAAGACTACAATTTTCTGTGTTTATTATGTTGCTACTGTACTTCATGCTGCCACTCATATCACCCTCAGAAGCCATTCACACTACAGCTTGTGCGCATCCAGAAAAGGATTTCCAGTTGGACACTTCAAGAAGCGGGATGTGGCAACACTGTTGACCTCACAAGGGCTTGGCTGCTGCTAAGAACCTTTACAAACTGTCCTTATATAGAACATATCCATTGATTATTGGATCCCAAGAAGCAGTTCTTAAAAGGTTTTATTTCACATACAGGACATTGTTTGCTGTGAAAATGTTGATATTTGAAACATTTCAAGGACTGATCTGAAAATGCATTTTGGAATAAAGCAGGAACTATAGATAATGGCTTGTGCAGCCACACAACAAAGTTAGTAATCATTACTTAAGCACTTCTCTGTGCATGCTAAATGCTTTCTGAGCAGTGCTTCTGCCCTGAGGAACAAGCACGCTTAGAGGAGACAGCTAAATAATCAGCAGACATTGAAAAAAGGGAAGACGAGACAATTTATATATCAAATCAGTCAATTCCTTGCAAGTAGCATGGCAGCAGTGTTGGTGTTTTCATGTGGCAGAAGGCAGGAAAGTAGGAGATATGCTCAGGGAGGTCAGGCAGTGAATATAGAGCTTTTAGGTGATGGAGAAGCTGACAAACTGACTGCTTTGAAGTGAATTGAATTGCACCGGGGTTTTCAGAACTGAGTAACACGACTTTGTGTAGGGCACACGATATAAATAATGAAAAGGAGAAGGAGATGTCGTACTGAGTCATATGTTTTGAGATAAGATACGAGTTGCTGGCAGGGAGATGCAGGACCTATTCTGAGCACAGCTGCAGAGGAGAGGACTCAGATGAGAGAGGTGACAAGGGAGGGGAGAAGGAGATATGGTGCAGGAGGTCAGGGGGAGTCACATACGCATGACAAGTACTTTTCTTCTGCATTTCAAAATGTGATGGTAGCACAGTGGCCATATTTGATAAGAACAATATAAACAAGTTTGTTCAAGCCCTCTCTCCATTCCTAGAAATTGGGCACAAGGGGTGGCATAGCACTACCTCGATTTACAGTCTGTCATTTTCCCTTTCGCATCCAGGCTGCTGCAAGTGTGTTATTACTGCCAGCCTCCAAGCCTATTCAGCAGCTCCTGATGCAGAGGTGTGATCCCCTTCATCAGCTGAGCTATGGCCTGTGCTGTGGTGTCTACAGTTGTGAGTTAGTCCCTAGAAAACTATTACTAGCTGGTGGAATTTAGAGAGGATTCAAAGCTGCTTTGAATTACACCCCAGCTGTGATTAATGTAGGAATGTAGTGCGAACAGAGCTTCTGTAAAAGCTGTGTGACAAGGCTGTGCAAGGCAAGGAAGGAAAGAGCCCGGCATATTTGTTTTAAAAGCCACAATATATCTGCAGCTTTTTTAATGACATTTAAGAGGAATGCAGACAGAATTGCGATTCTTAGGTATTCCGATTAGTCTTTGTTGGAATTTTCTGTACTGCAGAATAATTATCTATACACAATTCCCTGCATTAGCATTATAACCTAATCACATCTATATAGTTTTCTGTATGGTGTTTCTAATTGGTTCTGTAATAGCTTCAATGTAAAAACAGTAACCTGAAGTGATTAGTCATTCATTATTTTCGCTCTTACTGACTCAAGAGAAAAGAGATGAGCTAATCAAATCCATACCATTACACAGTCTTTTCCAGCAGATAGAAGTATCAGAAGCTGCTTTTAGGGAGCAGAAAAGCATTTCCATTCTTTCCCCAAATGACTGCACAAAGTTCAATGTGGAGCTACTACATTATCTTCCTTGAAACCACTGTGAGTTTTTTTACATCAGAGAGAAAATCTTGTAACTGTGTGTAAATCAAAGCCTTATTTAACAAAAAGGAGAAACATATTCCTGTTATGTTCCTTTTATATCAGCACTATCTTATTGACAAGAAATTTTTCACTAGATTAATAAATAATAAAAGGTAAAATACAGTTCTAATCAAACAATACAAATGAAAGTAGCATATGTAGGTTTTATAGCATGCAATTAACTATCCTGGCTTATATTCTGATGTTGCCTAAAATAGAGGAAAAAGTTTCCAAGCCAAGGTAAAGGCAGAAAAGTTCCTTTACTAAAAGATCTTTTAGTAATCAGAGTACGATGACATGCACCGGCATACAGAATTCTACAAATTTATGACCCTACCTAATTATCCTATCTAGGAAACATATCCAGTCTTTAATTTGCCCATCCTACAAACCATCCCCCTGACATGCCTGCTCTAGAATTGAGTCAGAGGTCTTAAGACCACCTTTTTCTCATTTACTCTCATCTTCTTCATGTTATGTCTTCTATTTGGAGTTTTTCCAGTACTTCTCACCCTCCTTTATGCTATGACTAAACAATATCATATTTTGACTCTAATGTGTTCTTGTAGCTATCTGGATACAACTTAATATCTCTCCCTTAGCATAGAAACAAGCTTCAAAATTTGACACAGAGGTTAACTCAAGCCTAAGTATACGATACAGGGGTTATAAGCTATTTTTCAAATGCAAAAATACTATAAAACTATATTAAAATCTGCAACTATATTAAGGCTTGCGGCAATACTGGAGTGAGATAAACTGGCACTGTCTTAAAAGTGTAAGGGCTAAACAACTTGAGACAGGAAAAAAGAAATATATGTAAGGTGCGTTGTTTCATATTCTTCATTAACATACAATTTTACACATATATATAATATGTAGTTATATGCAATACACAAAAATACAAGAGTATATGATACAGCCTTATGACAATATTTCATCTTATATATGACTTATGTAGACTGTAACATTATTGTTTTATGTTTAACATTATTTAAAGGCATATGTGACCACTATTAGAGGTTAATACTAGTATTATTAAATATATAGGCATCACTATTTAACTTACTAGTGCATATGTAGTCAATGCACTCAGTATAACACATCTTTTCCTGTACATAGCTAGAGAAAGCCCCTAACTTGAACAGTTTGAATGTAATTAGATTAAATGGAGAAAGGATATATTTTAAGATATGGTACTGGAGGACAGATATACTTAATCATTTCACCAGCAGTAAATAGTCATTAGGCAAAGAGGAAATGAGACTTGGATGTCCTGAGTCCTAATGAAGTATCTCAAATTCAGTGACCAACCTTCCCTGCTGATGTATGTCCTGTTCAGTTATTCCCCTTTTTATCTGATTTTATACAGCTGTGTGCTTCTTTTTTTCAGCCAGAGTATATAATGCTCAAAGATACTATTAGTGCCAGAGGATAGAACTGGCATTAACAAGCTGATGATGTCACGTGCTGTTATATATCTTTTTTTTTTTTTTAATTATTTTAAATTTAACTGCAGATCTGTCAGCAGAGAACTAAAAGGGAATTTATTTCCCTTAGTCATCCTCAAAAGATTTAACAACTAAGCCAAATTGACTGATGTTACACAAAGGCTAAAGTGCTTTTGATCAGCACTGTCATGACCCCAGTGCTCAGCAGGTTTGTCTTTTGTGGGATGCCTTCCAGTGGTCTGCTCTATCTCGCTTGTCCTGTATGTGCACTGGAGAGGTACCCGTGGGCACCAGGACCAAGGAAGGGGCTTTAAAGCCTTCTCTTTTGCCCACAAGAGCATCACAAGCATTTCACAGTCCTGACCTGTTCAGTAGCTGCTTCTGACACTGGATTTGCTTGGACTTAGCATGGTGAGCCAGAATATGGTTAGGCCACAAAAATTATGATACTGCTAAAATATATTGAAAAAAATTTGCTTTCTATCAACTTTGAGCCTACCTTTTGGACAACTCATCAATAATGTTTTCAAGCTATTCTCCACGGCCATTAAAGCTGGTTAATTAGCTGCTGACACACTGAGTGGAGGGTTTTTTCATTCTGTTTCTCCTCTTTAATCTCAAGAATCTAGGAAATGAGGCTTTATTTAAAAAAAAAAAAAATTAATCACTGAACATTATCAGATGCACCATAAAAAGATGAAGATGAGATAGAGAAAAATCAGCTCTTACTGAAAGAAACAGAAATGTTATGCTTGTAAGGCCAGCAGGTGATTCAAATGGAGCTTTACTTAAAGAATACTTTTTCCTCTGAATTTTTGAGACAAAGAACTTATTTCCTGGCTCTGTTTTGTCCAAATAATTTGTTCTATCCAAATGGTCACAATTGTACCAGATCGGAATAAGGCTTCCTTGTCCTGTTATTAAAACACCCTTTTTCTTCCTTGTCTGCACATCATTTGTCATCTCAGCTACTGACATTTAGCATTTTTTGAAGGTAGAGCCTACAGCATGTAAATTTTTTACTGTGATTTAGATGTTCAATTAGTGTAAGCACATGTTGTGTCAGAAAGTACAGGGGAAAATAATTACATGGAGGGAGGGCAGAAGATAAAAGGTGAGCAGTAAGTACAAACCCAAAGATGGATAGCAGAAAGCAAAATACCTGTCTTGTCACTGTGTTAGCTGAAGCTAATTCTGCTACATTGTTTCCTAATAAGATATATATTTTTTTTTTAATATGTGCCATTTTAAGTTGCATGAGAGACTAAGAGGAAAGCAGCACATGTTGCAGTCACTTAAAACTAAATGTGGAAGTATTTTCTTATGTTCCTCAGTACTTCTACCTGCTATAAAATGTTATTATATATCCATATTAAAAGATACAACAGATCTTGATATGAAATAGGAATGAGGTATCTCCAGAATTCAATAGAAGCAGATATAATTTTCCAAGGAAATATTTTTTAAATGTATACAGATCTTTCTTCATATATGTTTGTGTATATATGTACATATATGAAGTCCATTGTGACCTCCCTACTTTTCACAGAAGAAAATCTGACAATCTGATGCATTAGAAATCCTTATCTCACCCTTCCACCACACACTAATTTATCAAAAGATTTTTCCTAGAAAAAAAATTTTCCAGCTGTCTTCTGAAAATTTGAAGCTGTCAGCTACATTGTGCACTTGCGTATGTGAGCCTGGCTATTCCAGTTGCATTTAAGGTGGGCTGCAAGGCAAATATAGCCTGGGGCTCACTGAGATCTTAGCAATAGCAGGATGGGGGATCATTTGCTCTCGGAGAGCGACAATGCCTTAAAGAAAGAAGGATGGTGGAAACAGGATCCCTGATTTGTTTAGAGCAAATCTCCAAATTCTGACCCCAGTTGCAATTTCAGGAGCTTGAGGGAAAACAGAAGTTGAAGGCACTATTGTGGAAAAATTGCATGGTAAGCCTGTTTGGAGGAGTTATTTTCCTTGTAACAGGCAAAAGAAAGTGGCACCCTTGTGCACCGAGGGAAAAGCAAAGTAGGAAACTACAGAGCACAGGGTGCTGGTGGTGGAGCTTCTTCTGCTGCCTCCAGTACACACGCTTTGTAAAGGCTATTGAGAGAAGTGGGAATTCCTGCTGCAGCAGTGCTGGCAGTGCACTGACTCTCCAACTGGAGCACTTCTGGGCACCCGTGCAACCAGATTCACTCTGTAGCCTCTGCAACAGCTTATCCTGAGAGCCCCCGCACACCTCAATCCATTCTATGTATATTTGGTAGTTTGATAACTTCAGGATAATGAAATTGGTTTGCAAAGTTTACTGTCAATATGAAGGGAATGGCACCTCATTTATATCATCTCTCATTTATATCATATCAGACCATATCTCATTAGGACAAGAGAATATGAGCTTAAGTTGTGCCAGGGGAGGTTTAGACTGGATGTTAGGGAAATTCCTTCATGGAGAGGGTTGCCAAGCATTGGAACAGGCTTCCCAGAGAACTGACTAAGTCACCATCCCTGGAGGTATTTAAAAGATGTGTAGACATGACACTCAGGGACATGGTTTAGTGGTGGACTTGCAATGCTGGTTTAACAATGGGACTCCATGATATTAAGTCTTTTCCAACCTAAATGATTCTGTAACTCTATGATTCTGCGATTATATATTTTCTACAAGAAATCTACATTCACAGAACTCTGCAAATAGCTAATCATAATATCTATGACAAAAAAAAAAAAATTTGCCTGGAACAGGCAGTGGCTGGATGAACAGTGACAATTGCAGATACAACAGTAGTTGTATAAGAAATAGGGTATACAAATAAAATCGCTGCTTTACATGCACCTTATTTTAGAAATTATCCATCTCTGTATTGAAACGGTGGTAAGAAATTAGTAACAGATAATTCTCACACAACTGCATCTTCCTTGGGAACAGATGAGCAAATCTACTGTTTAGAGCCTTTCAAAACTAGATTGGATGCTTCATCAAAAAGTGATTGTTAGGAGAAAACCCACACAGGAAAAATCACAAGATAACTGATCACTTTAATCCTTGGCTTTCACAAATTTATTTCCTATAGGAATACATTTGATTATTCTCAACAAGTTTATTCCTAGGCCTGCTAAAGACAGAAGAAATTTTATTTTGTGGAGCAGTAATACTGCAAAACCATAGCCGTATTTTTCCAAATGATCTGATTTATATATATTTATGCTTAGCTGTTGAATACAAATACCTGGTGCCCATACACCAAGCAACCATCTGTGTAAAAGTTAGTGTCAGGCAACACAATATGAATCTTTCACTAAATCAATGCCAAAAATTGGTAAGTGTTGTAGCCCCAGGCTGTATGGAGGAGCAGACCAGCCTTAAGATCACAAGCACAAAGGGCTGTACCTACACCAGTAAGACAGTGCCAGGATAGAGGCTAAAACACTGTCCTCTGACTGTTCACTAATAGTTAGCATGCTCCCTGACATGCACTTTGATTCACACCACCTAGAATTCCCTAATGTTCCAGCATTATTCAGCAAGCTCTAAGCAAAATATATGTGGTCACCCTGATTCAAAGACTAATTAGCCTTCTGGATGTAAACTGTTCTAAGGCCAGAGAGCAAGCTAGAGAGTAGGCTATGGACTGCTTAATTTACCAATCTAAATGTAGTGATGGATACCACAATAACAATGACACTTCATGGCTTTAACATATTTTGGCACCATGTGCTTTACAGTGTTACCACATGGTGGAATGTAAGACTTCAACATGAAGAAATTGCTCATCCAGCAACACACGTGGATATGTATGTGACTGCTCTGGATATACAGGGAGAAATGCTTATGTAATGACAAGCATGTGCACCTTTTAGTGGAAAATCCATCTCTCCTAAATTGTATCTCCAGAGGGCTATTTAAAATGTTTTTTAGCAGCATAAAGATGCAATATTGTGCACAGTAATTCTCAGTACTCTTTGTGGCAGGAAAATTGTTCTCCTAATCTCTTACTCCTGAGAAGCATAAAAGAAACACAGCTATTGATATTAGTTCTTGGACTCTGAAGAGATGCCATTGCAATTTTGTCACTACTCTACAGAGACCTGTTCATCAGCATCAGACTTTTAATTGTTCCAAACCCATACAGATTTCAGTTAATTGTGTGTCTTTTAGAAATTCTCTTTCTGCATGAAAGTAGTTTAAAATATTACCCCAATATGTTCCCCTTATAGATGTTTCCATTGCTGGGTGCATATGCTGGGGTGTTTGTTATCCTTATTTGGCATAGTAATTTTTGCTTAAGATCAAAGAACGTAGATATCACAGCAGACACAGGATATGCAACATTCATTTGTACCTTTGCATCTACTTATTTATTTATGTCCTTAGCTGTAACAATCATGTAGCCCTGATTACCATCATATGCCTGGGCCAGGATTTTAAATATAAATAGGCAGGTGCTTTTCAAAGGCAAATCTCTCCTATCTGTGGGGCCACACTGCTCACAGGTGGAAGAGGAGGGAGATACCACGGGTGCACAGCTCTGGGCAGCAAAGGCCAGCACCCTTTTTCCTGCTCCAGGGCACTCTGTGCCAAGCAGAACTTGTGGGTACCTGAGGCTGATCCTGACATGTGGGGCCACAAAGTGGGGAGGTGGTTGTAGCACAGTGCTGTGAAAGGGTGATGTGTCAGCCTGGCTGGAGAGGAACAAGTGACAGACACCAGTGATGAGAACGAGACACCCAGGCCAGCAAAACTCGAATGTCCAGTGTTGCCTAAGACTTAAAGTGGATTCACACAAAGTGCTGCTAACACAGATATAACTGCAAAAATTTGAAAGATGAGATTTGTTTCATGATGGTAAAGAAAGGAAAAGGGATGTTCCCCAAGTACTTTTTCTCTAACTGTATCTTGATTGCTCTATGGTCTCAGGATCAGAGTTATTGCAATTCTGAACTTCAGACAAAGCCAAACCAGAGAATGAGTCATGAGTAGGATTTTGTCCTGGGTTCTTTGAGGTTCCTGCTGAGTCCAGAATGGCTCAGCTTTGTGGGGGTTTCATTTCAATCCACATTCACATTTGTACTGGAATTAGGCTCGTTCAGATGAGGGGGGATGTTTTTTCAGTTGTGTTTCACCATTAATGAATACAAAATCTGATCTGATTAATAACCAGTGTGTTTCAAGCCCCAACTGACTCAGGAATAAATGATTAGCCAATGGATCTTGCTGTCAAAAGAAATGATTGAGGACATGAACTGAATAGAATTAAATTTAACATCAGAATTTTAAACCATGTAAGCAGAAAAGTACCATACCCTGAGCACAACCCAATCACTGACTGAGGGGGTTAGGGACTAACTTCCCCATTAAGCAGGTTCTTTTACAAATGTACTTTGATTATATTTCACTATGTTGTTTCTTGTTCACTTTGTACCATTCAGTTTCAGGGACAGGGAGGAGTGGGGAGAAGGAAAGAGCCACCAGACTTTGGGACCCAGTGGAAACTGCTAGAAATAACTTGCTCAGATTCCCTCCATAGAGGGGAACATAATATTCCTGAAAATAGGGGACCACTCCTGTGTGTCTGGAGGCAGCAGAATTAGCACAGCATCAGGCACATCCTATGACAGGGATGTAGCATCAGGGAGCAAGAGGTACCAGAGGCTGGTTTTATTGGGCAGTTTGAACACTGGTTGGGGTGCTGGTGGCTGCTTGGACTGAACTTTCCAACTTGCACACGGCATAGCCCTACCGTGACCACAGAAAGAGAACCACTACCTAGGCAAGATGTCAGTTTGGATTAGTCTGGTAATATCCCTGTTCCTAATGGCGGTTTCCAGGATTCTTAACAGTGTAATGAATTTTGATAATCCTAATTCATGTGTACCTGTACAGATTTGTTGCTTAACAGTTACGGAACTTTTGTGCATGTAAACAAATGTAAAGAAAAATACTCACTAAATCAATTGATGTAAATTTTTTTGTGTCACATCAGCCTGTAATCTCTCATTTCAGCAAACGTGATGTGAAAGAACCAGACAACCTATAGAGAGTATTGTGTGCTGGAAATCAGCCTAAGTGTGGTCATTTGAGGGTATTGGGCCAAATATGTTGTACCAAATGCTTTACACCAATTAGCAACTCATTTAAAGAGTTGTGCCGTGCACAGAAATTGTCTCCCTCTGTGAATGATCATAAGGCGTTAAAAAACTGTAATACTTGAATCCTGGAAGAAAATCCTGGAATTGCATCCCCAAAAGAGACTTTTCTTTTGCAGATTGCATGCCAAGCTTTTTCTGAGTTATTATCACAGATGGTGAAAAATTCCCATGGCCTTATCCTCATGTTCTTTTTCATTCCAAATGGAGTCCTTTGTGAAATACCAGCATGCCTGCATATGTTTGAACTCTGACTGTCCACTTAAACGTATGCTGCACTTCAGTGGTGTGGTCTCTGGGAGAGAGTGTTAGGCTCTGTTACAGGAGGTTTAGAACAATTTATTTTCACCCCAAGGCCACTGAAACCCTGCCTAGTATTATCTCTGCTAGACTGTACCACTAAGCTAGAACAGTCAGAGCTGAAACACAGTCTGTCATGCTGTGCTTAATCCAATAGAGCTACAAGCTTCAAAAAAGGCAATTCTAGTTTCTCTCTGTCCTCTACGCCCAGCTCCATGTATCCATCACTTCCCTCAGCTCTCCCCAATGATCTTTCAGCTCTCGAGTTAGTGGGATTTTCTCACAGATCCAGTGGAAAACGATGCATGGCTGGCTCTCTGATCTCTTGGTCATTTGTCTGATGGATGATCTCAGACAAGATGTTTCAACTCCCTCTCCCTCCCACCTGTGCTTCTTTAAAATGGGGAAATGATGGTGGTGAGGTCCTCTATCCTGGTGAAAGATATTCAATGGTAATCTGTTTCTCAGTATTTAGAATAAGCCTATTTCATTGACAGGAAAGCCAAATTTAAAAATACTCCGCTGATCTTTCATCTTAGACCTCAGATTTTCTTATGTTTGTATCAACAGCTATGGTGTACCCATTCGTTACTTGGTGTGATAGGTACTCAGAATGAATTTTGAAAGTGCATAGTGTCAGTGATCTATAAAAGAAATCACAGGAGCTTCAAGTGTTCTTACAGTAGGTGTGACATTTTATATCTGCTAAAAATTTGGGCATGAAAATACTTCTTACATTTTGCAGCTAAATAGCAGGGGAATTTTAGAAAGGATATAGGGGGAGCTGGGCAACCTGACTGCAGCCTTTCTGGTGTTTGTCATTTGATAGGGACAGGGCTGACTTCCCAGCAGTCCTGCCCTCATCCCTCACCCTCCTGCTGCTCCATAGAGTTGGCAGCTATGTCTGTGCACTGCCGACATTTGTAGCTCCTGGGCAATAGCCCCTCACACCATAGAGGGGTAATTTACCTCAGTTGCTGCTGGTGAAGTATAGAACAGCTGGAGCAAGCTTATGGACTTGGCATTTAATGGGCTTTCTGGTGAGTAGTGGTACAAACCTTATGTGTCTGCTACTGGTACACGGTGTACAAACCGTATTGAAATGGATCCGTTCCACAAGAAATATGATTTTATGCTTCCTAATTAAGCAATTAATTTAGTTTTGCCTACTATTTGCAAATGTCAGGGGATAAAGTCGAGAACAAGTGGATGCTGTATTTGCATCAGGAACTGAGGGCTAAAGAGCTGTGCAAAACTAGTAGTATGCAGAGTTGATTTCCACAATAATGTTTGTATGCATTTCAATAGAGAGTTAATTTTACTTTTTCCTTCACTGACTTGATATAACCTGGTTTGAATTCCCTCAAAACAGAATAAGAATGCAGATTTAAAGTCTTGACTGACTGATCTCTGTCAGTGTCCTTGAAGGTCTTCTTTATTCTGATTATGATTCTTTTCCACTGGAAAACACATGTTGTCCTGTAACTCTAAACCAATAAGAGACAAATGTCAAGAAAACTTGGATGTTTAAATCAAAATTGATTTGCATGATCTAAGACTGACAGCTGTTTTATACAGCTGCGGGCCACTCTATGGAAATTTTGAAAAATTAATAACCAGCAAAATCTGCCTAAAGTAAAATATTCTCAGTGTGTTTCATCCAAATGATGCTAAATTTATCCACTGAAAACAATCTTGAATAAACCTTGATTCATTCACAGAGAAGAAACTGATGCTTTTACTTAATAAAGTGATTGCAAACATGTTTAGTGTGAGCATGCATACTCTTTTGCTGTACATTGTATTAATATTACATGTATCTGTGTATGTGGAAAATTAGAGATCTCACCCTGAAAAGCCCAGAGAAGTGGAGATAACATTGTGCTGGATGTTACATCAGTTCCACACTCCTGAGGAATCCATTTTATTTAGGGAGAATCCCAATGAAAGCAGTGAAGGCAGTCAATGAGCTGCTTTAAAAAAGTGGGAAGACTCTGGTCATGCGTGTCTAAAATGTGCCACAGAAAAGACATGATTGCCCATTTTATGGTGTGTTGGACTTCACACAGAATCTGCTTCTAGCAAAGAACATTTCTAAGGTATTGCATGCAATAAATGAATCCTCTAGGCTCTTGTTTTCAATATTGCATGCACTTTTTTAGTGTGAAAACTTCTGTGAAGGCTTCATGAGCTAAAAATTCTCTGAGGTGGTGTGCTGAGACACTAGGAGACAAAGCTGATAATGCTGTACCTCTGAGCATCTGTACTCCCACTCTTCTGTATTCAAAAATCAATGTATGATGAAGATGTGATTTTAGAAGGCTCACTGTATGCCAGTGTCTGTTAAAATAACACTAATGGTACCTTAGACAAATTGGTATTTGTTACGCATATGGGTAGTATCATTAGCATGACATATGCCTGGCATTTGAGTAACAGTCATCAGTATATCTGAGACAGAAGGTGCCTACTTCATGGGTCAGTTCTCTGATTAAATATGTAGAGAGTTAAATTGAACTAAATAGTTGTTGAATCCAGTGCAGTCTGGAGAAACTACTTGGTCCCTACACCTTCCACATAAACATGAGGTTGAAGGAAAAGCTGCAGTTAACTGAGGAAGCTTATTGTACAAAAGGTGGTGTGGATGCCTTCATCATGCAAATGAAAACATGCAACAGCAGCACACCTGCAGTCTGATAAAGTACCTGATGTGTGTGTGTCAGCAGCTCCACAGGCTATGTTCTGTGTGTTTTGAAACTAAATCTTTCTTCCTCCTATTGACTTCTTGCCCTCCGGTACATCGAGTTGGCTGCTTGAGATGCTTTCACTAAGTACAAAGTCAATTGACTGTAAGTGGTGATGAAGAAAATGTTGTGTGATTAATATTACAGTTCAAGCTCTTCTGATCAGTCACAGAAAGAGCAGTCAAATAAACTTAACTTCATTTCGAAGAATCACAGACTGTTAGTGGTGGAGAGTCTGCCCAAAGCCCAAAGGGAAAAACAAGCCACTTGAGGCAAATCTCTCTTCCTTTACATAGAACAAACTAGTTGAGCAGTGTTAAAAGCTGCTTATTGATTGGTGCCCAGACTGAAAGGCATGCAGCAATGTAAATGAAAATGTGTCAAGAGTCAATATTGATTTTTTTCTTTTTCTGCTTCTCTTTTTTTTAAAAGCAAGGCCACCCCACTTGGGAAATGCTGTTAGCTATACCACTAGGGTTGTCAGTGAGTGAAGTAAGACCCTTTTCCACAGGACTACATATGTCCAGACATCAAACTTACTTCTTTTACTGAGGTAATATGGTCAGCATGCTAAGAGCAGCTATGTTGACAAAATCTGTTTTTTTGAGAAAATTGTTAGGTGAATAAAAAGAAACGACAGAGAAGAAATCAAATGTTGGGGAAGATAGATTTGCTGGGCTGAGCTTGCAGTCTAATACTTGCAGAGTAGACCAATTTTAAAAAAAAAAAAAATCTTTGCTTGCAATAGATTTGTGTAGCAATATAAATTATACTCAGCAAGAGCCAAGGACAAGGAAAGGGTAGAAAGGGAATCCTGTTGTCCCTAGAGAGGTGTGCACTCAGCTGGAGTAGACCTGGCATGAGTTTCCCTTTGGAAAGATGGAGCTTTCAGATACAAGACCTACAAGAGTTGCTCTTTTGAGTGAAGGCTAACAGTAGAGAAATGGCTTATCCCCAAAGGGCAATCCAAGTATACTATTTGTTGAGTTCACACCATTCTTATCAGGAACATACAAAGCAGTTTAGGAAAATACAGCTCGAATTTGGCTGTGGTTTCTCCCCTGAAGATTCAGATGCAAACCGCAATAACTGCTGTGCTCAAAATCAATGCTATAGCTTTTTCTATTGCATTACAAACCAGACTCTTTTAACTAAAATTTCTACCTTGCTAACTCTTAGCAAGTAATATTATTCCAGGTCTTTGACAAAAACCCCTTCTCTGTAGCCAAGATAAGCCTTTCTAAATGTGTGCCACCAAATCTGGCAACTAATTGCTTACACCTCACCTAGAGGTGACAACAGGATGTGGCAGAAAGCCCATTGCAACTCTGATCTTGTAAGAATGAACAGCAATCCACAAGGTAGGGTTGTATTTCATGTGGAGGCAGGCTTATGATAAATGTTTTTTAATTTTATTGGCACTTTTAAAGGCTTTGGTACTTCCACAGCTTCTAGCTTTGCTTCCTGGGCAGAAGAAACATTGCTTTCTCTATGGTGGTGGGTTCCTTTTCTCTATTCATCCATCACTATTGGCCTATTTACATGAAAGAAAAACATTTCTCCTGTCACTATATCTACCCCCAAGAAATCCTCACCTTGGCTGTAGTCTTCTCAGGGTGACAAAAGAACTATTTCAAGCTGAAAACAAATAAACGGAGAAATTAAATTCTAACTAGTAGAGAGAACCAGACCCAGTACCACAGCAGCAAAATGGCAGTCTTCCAGCTACTGACAGAAAAAGGTGCTCCAAACTAACAAAATGCTGTGGCAGATCAAAAGTACAACTCCAAATATATTAAAATGTGTGGAAGTACTCTTATCAATTTCATGTTGATCAGGTTCAGCTGATTAAAATAAAAGTTCATTTTTAATACTCCAGCAACTTGAATGTGGCCTTTTATTAAAGGCTGCAACTGAGTTATAAATGTGTGCCTGGTTATTTGGGCTGATGAAATGAATGTTGTTCAGTGAGAGATGTACACTTGACTGGCTTCCTTTTTATTTTTCATCATCTCAGACAGGTGTTTGTTCCTTTTTTCTTTTTCCTTTTTATTTTTGTTAAGCTTTTGTTGCCAAACAGAACGAAAACCATAATATAGTAACTTTTTTTTTGGTTTCTTGAAGAAATGCAAGGGTATTAACATCGTCTGTATAAACTAGACGTAATTTGTCACAAATCTGGAAAGTAAGGCAGTACTGACGTTGCTCATACATTCTGTCTAGTTTGTCAGGCAACTTGCTTTCAATTTTGTGTTATGACCATTCAGATTTATTATTATTAAAATTCAGGCAAAGGGAGACAGGAGAAGATATAAAACTATTCCACTACTCTGTTCTGTACATAATGTGCAGAGATATTCACTCAGTGGAATTCTACCGCAAAAGAAACTAACAAGAAATATGAAAGGCAAAACACTTATGAAACAGATACATTTTATAAATCTGTTTTAAAAATGTATGAATGGGAACAATCTGACATTAACTGCTTTCCAAATATTTTACTTGTCTCACAATAATGTTCCCTGCGTAAATGATTTTATTTTGTCAACACCATGATTTCCAGTGCTGTCTCACACTTTTCTATTCTAGGCACAACAATTAAATATAATGAGTGACTTCAGCCAACTTTGGAAACACCTACTTCTTCTGTACATTTTAAGAATTAAACAGAAGATCTGTAAGTTAGACCCGCTTAGATGCTCAGGTGTGTACAATATATTTAATGATACACAGAGGATTTAACTAGCATCTTCTGGACCCCTAATTCCTTGGTGTGGCAGCTCCACCTTGGAACTGCACAGGAAGCCACATGAACTAACCAGGAATTAAATGAATGGGAAGGAGTTATCTACCTCTGTCCAGACAAGCAACTTCTTTCTCTTGATACTCTTGACTGCAAAGCCTGCTTTACAGTTTGGTGTCAATTCTTCTTCCTGTATTTTATGAATCAGACACAATGATATTTCACATTTTTCCATTATATTTCTTTCATTCAATTAATTCACATGGTGTGATTAATTATATGTTCTGGAGCAAGGACTAGAAGCTTAATAACCTAGCTGAGTGACCTAGCTGTTGATGAGAATTAACCATAGCCTTAGACATGTTCTGAAGGTACCTCTGTAAAACAGCATGGTTAGAAAAATGGGTGGGGAATTACCTTGTTTGAGAATTCAGCTTTAGGGACTAGGGATCTTTAGTTTGTGCTAGGACTCTTACCTGAGATGCCATCACTTTTCTTTAAGCCTGCCCAAAGAAAAACACTGTCCCAGTTCCAGCATCTACTCCACCCTATGTGAAGATAATCTTGTCTAACACCAGTACAGCACTAAAGCAACACAGATGTAGCTGAGTCCTGAGCTTTCTGAGACACTGTTTGACTTTTTGGGGTATTTGTTGAGGCAGTGACATGACCAGATGATGACCTAGCAGACACTGAGTAGCAGAAGCCACCTCAATGCAGACACGAGCGGCAGCAAACAAAGATCTCTTTTCCTGGGAGTCCTCCTGTTTCACCTAACCAGCCACCTGGAAGGTGAGGGCTCACACGCTTCACCAGACAGGGCAGAGGGAAGGACTCAGAGCAGTCACTGGTTTAAATAGCAAGAAGTCTTTGAAGCAAAGAGCAGAAAACATGTCACTTTCCCAGCTGAGTGCCCTAATTGCTGCCCTATGGTCATGGTCTGTCCTGTTCTCTGGCTCAAGAAATCCTTAATTATTTAATGTAAAACAAAAGGGCTTTCTTAGAAGGAGCACAGAGTGCTCTGTCCATCTCTCTGTCTCTGGGTATTCATGTATTCATGTGCATACATAAAGATACCAGTACCTAGATGAAGAGGTTGCAATTCTCTTGGGAGGGGAGATATGTGAGTTTGAATCCTCTTAGGCTGGAGGGCAAGGGAGGATTAATTTTGTTTTGTTCATAGTCTTATACTAGAGGAGGATTTTAATGGGGGTCTTGAAGGAGGGTTAGTAGAGTGACCTTGGGAATGCTGTATGGCTGGTAGTATTTTGTTGAATGCTAAATTGTTGAAGGGAATAGAGGATGATAAGTAGGGGGAAAGAGGCAAATCAATTTATCTCAAAACTGTATTAGTTAAATTAATCATTTAAATGATACAATCTAGGTGCTTTATAAGATGCACACTTTTATGTGTAAGTCACTTGTCTTTTTTACAGATTAAATGCTTTGAAGTCAGTGTAATGATACGTCCCATTTCTCAGCACAGGACACAGAGGTTAGACGTGATAATAGCTTATCTGTTTTTATTTTTAAATTAATCTATTTGAAATATCTCTAATATGCAAAAAAAGAGGAAATAATATGAATGAAATAGTGGCTGTCCAAGAGCTCCACTTTGTCTGAGAAATCTCTGTGACAAACAATATAAACAAATCTGTTGTTTAAGGTTTTCTTCGTTTGGTCAGGTGTTACATTCAAGAGTGAATTCAAAGTGCAAAAGAAAAGACTGTGCATTACTTTCAGAAAATAATATAATATGTGACTCACAAATTGGTGAAAAGAGAAAGGAGGAAAAAAAGTTACTCATTTTCCTCCCCTCTAACCCAAGTCTTTAGCTTTCTTTTAACACTTTCAAGCAAATGCTTTTGTCCTCTTGAATTCAACACACACTTTTTAGTCTCTCACATCTGGAAGAGGGAAGAGTCTTTGGGGGTATGACAGAGTTGGGGGAGGGAAAGCAAAGTTTTGTGCTTTGTTTAGAAGAAAAGGAGACAGATATAGGGAAGGAAACATTGTGTGAATAGGAATAAAGATTACTCATTCAAAAGTCTTTTAGAAACCCAGCCCTCCTTCCTTTTCCCTCTACCCACCCCATGAAATTATTCTGACTTCGATCCCATCTCTCTCTCTCTCTCTCTCTCTCCCTTTGTTCAGTGACACAGAAGTATGTGATCCTGAAAGGTATCAATTCACATTTACTTTCCTGCCTAAGTCAGATCAGGAGAAGGAACTGTTTGAAAAGCAATGGTTATGAAATAGATTTTTAATGTAAGCTCAGTACTTTCTGTGAATGTTCATGCCAAACGAATTTAACCTGCCTGATTACTTAGAAACAAGAGCAAATAAATGTAGGCTGGGAACAAGTTAAAGTGTGATTTCTAATTTATTGTAGTGCTTAGGAGCATATTTTAACTCAATTTGCCATGCTCTCCATGATTACTGTAGACATGTCAATGAGAAAAACTCTTCACAGTGAAATATCTGGATCCTTGCCCTTAAATAAAGCAGTATTGTTTATGCCTTCTCATCAAGGATATTGTTTACAGGGCAGATAACTGTTAAGTCTTCTTTCCATTATTGACTACACAATTTAATTCTTTTTGCAACTGCATTTAGATGTGCTAAAACCTCTCTTGACTGTTTATCATCTTGCTAGTACCTTGTTCCAGTATGTGACTGTAGCACAGTTTTAGCAAAAGAGCTGAGTATGGAGCAGAGTCCAAGCTACTGGACACCTTTCCTGAATAGCTGTGGCAGTCTTTTTACTGTTTGTTTTCTGCTCTGTAACAGAGCATATAAACACGCTCAGGGAATAGTGTATTGTTGGATATGGATATAAAGACTTCATCAGCCTAATGGAACAATTAACTCAACCATTCTGCTGCTCTTGATCTGCAGAATTTTGCTTTAAGATTAGAGTGATAAGGTGAAGATTAACACCTCTGGGTCAGTGGAGCTGATGAGACATGATTTATTAATCCTTGAAGAAAACCTTAATTGGGCACTGGAGCACTCTTTTCTCCATTGTTAAACATTGCCAATTCCCCAGATAGTTAGGGTAGATGGTGAGTATGATAGAGACTTACTGTAATTAGGTGCACCAAAACTAAGGTAATGATTTTTTCCCCTGGGAACACCATGTGTTATTTTGTCCAAATAAATCAGTGCTGATATTTGTGAACACCTGAAAAACATCCGCTACAGATGGTCATTGACTACCCAGACATAACTTATAGACGGGAACTGGAAAACAGGATTCATAAGAATTCTTTGATTTAGAGGAACTGTCTTAAATCCTGGCCTTCAGAGCTCAGAGAATTTACTGTGCAAGCAGGTTAATGAGCAGGTTGATTTATCCTTATTTTTTTACCTACCATTACTCATTCTTTCATCATGTTCTTTCCATTAAGAGGCACTGATTTATAGGAAGAAGCACTCCTCTAAGGAGTTTGGTAGGTTTTGAAACCAAATCTCAGAAATACTATTTTTTTCAAAGCAATGTGTTTTTGCAGGCAGTATAATAAATAGGTTCATTATAATGCAGCATGCAGCTAAAGGTGGGAGAAAAGTCCATCAACATACAATTCTAGCTACTGTACCACAGGCTCAAGAAATGGAGCTGTATGACTTGAGGATTCATTAAGGTACTTGGTGTAGTGCAACCCTGATGAAATAAGTTAGTATTCTCATTAGGATGTTGAAGCAGTCGTTTGGAAAAAGCCTCCTTTGCCACATTTATTTACTGTGTCACAGGAAGCACGTCCTCAGTCTACTGGGATAATCATTGTCAACGTTTTACATAGTTACAAAGACAACTAATAACCCATATTGTTGAATTATGTCAATCATGTCTAAACATCAACAAACAAATTGCTGTATGCAGATAGGAATTTGTAAAAAAAGCCTAGATATTCAGTTCAGTGTGAACAGTGCACATTGCAAGGTCATGGTTTAAGACTAATGTATGGGACAATATGACTTTCCACCATGTGGCTCTGAAGCAAAATTTTTGTTTCTATTAAATTGTTTGGTGAGACTTTTGACATTTAGGGCACTGACCAAGGATTACTTGCATCATTAAACATTGCATCCTGCTTTTCCTGCCCCAAAGTTGTACTCACCACATTATTGTACTGGTATATTAATTGTCTTCTTATTGCTTCTGCTGAAGTCCTCAGGTTTTATTGCAGCTTTACACCCAGACTGATTTCCCAACGCTCTAGCCAAAGTAGAGATGAGAGTCAAGAAGTGATGTCAGAATTTTGTCTGATAGAGAAAGAGGAAAATTATATGTATTCCTACCCAGCCCTGTTGGGGTTTGGAGTCAACTTTTAGCCCAGCAATCCTGATGTCAGCTTTCTGAGTGACAAGTTCTTTTGGCGCTTGTCATCTTTGCACCAGACATCACTCTGGGGAGGGGAGGAAGGTGCCTATTTGTGGCTGGTGGTTGCTGAGTGCTTCTGTGATTTCACCCCTGCCCAGGATTATACATAAGGGACAAAAGAATGAAGAGTTTAAAAAAATGCTGGAAAGCTTCCAGAATGCTTAAATAGACTGAAGATTGCACAAGAAAGTAAAATAAAAGTAAGGTGTTAATCTGTAGAAAGAAAAAAAGATCTATTAAATTAATCAATAGGTCTTTTACAGTGGCAAATATAATTTAGTTAAAGAAAACATAGAGAGTGCAAGAAGAATATAATGAGTTTTCCATCTCCTGTAAAAGCAAAGGTTGAGAAGAACAGCAATTGACTGACAGGTATGTTCTTCAGAGAGGAAAATTGCTTTCTGGAGGGTGGGTCTCAGAGCTGCACTGAAGTTATGGACCTGTCTGCACCATAGTTTCCCTTGGGAGCATGGCCTTCAACTCACAGCAGATAGTTGTCACCTGATTAGGAATGCTGGAATGTAACACACCAAAGCCAGTATCTGTCCTTCCTCATATGAAATAAATAGCATGAAAGATATATATATTAATTCTCCAGCAATTTTAACTCTTTTGGGAACATGAAGAAATAATGGTAGGAAAAAAAAAAACCCAAACGTATTTTAGAGAGGGACATCTGTCTGGGGTCCCAGTTACATACCAGTGTAAGACACTCTTTCCACTAGGTAAGTCCTAAAGTGTTTGATATTTTTTGTGCCCAAGACATAAATTTGATTGTTCAGTCTTAACAAAATGTAGACTTTCTTTTTTTTACTAAGACTATATTGTGTCTCTATCCAAAATCTTTGTGTTCTGATACTGCACTCCATCATTTTTGTAGTTATTCTATGCTAATGAATGATTGGTTTAATACTGTATTGACTTCCACCGATCCATGATCATTATTATTTGGGATTACTTCATTTATGCTTCATAATATGGAATGCTCAGTCCATACTGTATTCTTTCATTACTAACCTCTTCTTGAAATACAGTCATGAGCTACCCAGAGGCCAGGAATTTGGAGACAGATTTTTTCAATAGCTGTCCTCCAGAGCATCAAAGATTTAGCACCAATATTATTAGCTATACTTTGCAACTTCCCAAGAGTTTAAGTGTCACAGTCTGAATCGAGGTGCAGTGCAGAATGTCCCACCTTCTGATTATGAATGTTCTTAGCCAATAACAGGTACCTGCTATTCAACAATTCCCTGAAAGCTAGGCAAGAGGAGAGACACAAGCACTAAATTAAACAGGTGGAGGTGAACAAACTTAACTGTATCATGCCCCACTTGACTAAAATGCTGATGTTATTAAATCTTCACCAGCCATCTTGGCTCTTTAGCAACTATATATGTTGTGTTGGAGTCTGATCCTCAGAAAGGGGGAACTAGGGAAAACTTAATCTGCCATTCTGAACAAAGGTGATGATATTTTCTCAGTGTGAAGCAGCCTTTGCTGAGCAGGAATTTAGGAGGCCCTTGGGGTCTGTAAGTGCTAGCAGGCACAGAGGTTCATTTTAACTTCATCTGGCCTTTTGGGAGAGAGTAAGCACATAGAACATCTTTCTTTCCACGTAGCTTCATAAGAAACATCCACAGGAACATGAGCTTGACAAATCTCACTGTAAAATTTTAATTAAAATAGATCTTCCTTTTAAAAAGTCAATACCATTAAAAAAAAAAAGGAGAAAAAAAAGAAAAAAAAAGAAAAAAAAAAAAAAAAAGAAAAAAAAAAAAAAAAAAAAAAAAAAAAAAAAAAAAAAAAAAAAAAAAAAAAAAAAAAAAAAAAAAAAAAAAAAAAAAAAAAAAAAAAAAAAAAGAAAAAACCCTCCACAGTTCTGCTTCAATACCAGGTTCCCTAAAAACACAAGCATAAGTAAGCTTTTGGATCTTGTGAAAAAACATACACAACCTGACTGATTGATTTTAAAATGCAACCAATTAAAAATCACTGTTGAGCTATTTTTTTTTTTATTGGAACTTAATTTGATCTGGAATGGGTTTGTGTCCTTGCCTACTATAAATTAACAATAGCAATAGTATTGTTTTTCTATGGGAATCTGAAGCAGAGATGCCTTCCTATAAGGCAGGTGGTTGGTACAACTCAAAGCACTCTGAGTCACAGCAGAGGTCTCAGCTCCATTAGTTCTGTTACCTGGCAAGGGAAGGCTTTGGTAGAAGAAAATGGCAACCCTGAACAAAGGAAGAAGTTGTCAGTGGAACGAGTCTATCTTTTCAAAGTTGCAAGCTGACGGACAGCTACAAGTAGGAGGAGCTGTGGCATTCTCACAGCATTGCAGCCATCAAGGCTGGGGCACTGCAGGAAATGTATAGGAATGCATCAAGATAGTGGCTAGAGCCTTTTCTAGAATTCCAGGTATTAAACATCTGATCCATGTTTCTGTCTAAAACATTAAGCCAGACTTTCCTTGGCCAAAAGCAAACTCAATTGCATTATCTTCTGTTTATTCAAGGGATAAGCCTCACAGCTGTTCTGGTTGTGTAAGATTTATATCTTTACAGAGGCTCCATGTGCCAGGGCTGGCCCCTTCCATGATCTCAGAAGGAGCAGGATACTCAGCCCTGTACAGAGCAGTCTCTCAGTGACAGGAAACCATTGGGTGGGTGGCTTAAATTTTCTTTATTTTACCATTACACTGCGTATTATCACCAGTAATTTTACCATATTTCATTAATATTCAGCTGACAGACTTAATTTGAAAGCAAGTATTTGTTATTTTCATACACAGAAAAAAACCTGTTATTATTCCTAGAAACAAATGAGATTTTTTTTTATTATTATTTTTTTATTATTATTATTTTTTGTGCCTAATGCATCAAAGGGTACAAACACATTCACAGTTCTATGTCTTAGTTTCTCCAACATGTCCTGATAGAGCTGTGAGGATTTAGGACGAGTGTGAATGTACATGGAGTGTTGGTTTCTTTTTAGTCAGCCCTGCTCTCCACACAGCAGTGTGAATAAAGCCTAAAGCTGGGCACTGTGTAAACTTGATGTGGAATGGCACCTTTTGGGGTAAGCTGGGCAGAATGATGCTTAGTGCCATTTTTTATGTAATACTAGCCTAAGGATCCCTACATAGATCCATGACCCGTATATATAAATAGCACAGGGAGCCCCTAGGGACCTCAAGGTAGGCAGGTGAAGGGAAATTCTCCCTCACTCTGGGTCTTACTAGACTGGACTTGGCAGCAGAGGAACCAGCTATATGGCTTGTCCCTGGTGGCCTGAGAGTGTGGGCAGATGGGGAATGAGCCTGCCATCTTCTCCCTCAGACAGGGTGCCTACCAACAGGCAGCTGGGGAGAAGCAGGGAGCAGCCACCCCATAGCAGAGAATCAATATGGCACCTGTACTTGCCTAAGCACTTTGCCCCTGGAGTCACAGCAGGACCATAGGAAGAGTTCCTCTGATATGGGGAAGTTTGATAAAGCTGCTATTGCTGATGCTATTTTGGCATACTCTTGGGAGATAGATTTAGCTGGTGGGAGCACTGAACCAGCGCCTTTCAGAGATTTAAAAAAAAAAAAAAATTCCTACTAAGGGGAAGCTTAGAAGCATGTGTCACAATGGAAAACAAGATTCTCTGCATATCTTAAACTTCAGTTCCATGGTACCCTTTTTTTACCTACCGTATACATGTGTTTTATAAAACAGAATTTAGTGACTTCCTTACCTCACTTAATACCACAACCACAGTCTGTTAGGCACCTATTAAATAGGACCATTAGGACCATTAACTTGGAGGTAAGAGGTGCTCTATCTCATACTGCACTTTCCAGAAGTCTGATTCTGTTGATAATAACAACATGGACACTGACATTATCACACCTGCTTGGATTCTTACTTGTGATCAGTCCCAGAGAACTATTAAATACATTAAATTTAATCAAATACAGAAGTATAGAAGTGCCTGCCATTCTCAAGAATATTAAGTGCACAAGAAATTAATACAGGATATTAATATATTAATGCACACAAATCCCACAAATATATCTAGACAAAAATAAGGTGGTTAGTTAGCATCAAGAATGTTCATAGAGTCATGACAGAAACAGCTTCAAAGACTTGAAGGATTAAGGTGAACCTGCAGATAAGACAGGGTACTTGAAAGATATCAGTGCGTTAATCCATAACTGGTACTGGAAAAATAGTGTTAGTTAAAACTGTAATACTATTTCCTTATTCTAGGCTGTGATCTTGGATTTTCAGAAAATGGGGCTTGTTGCAGAGATGCCAGGAGGCAAATTGTTTGTCTGAGTGGCTGTCAGCACAGGAGAAGGAGTGTGGCACTGCCATCCATCCTCCATCCTGACACAGACCTCAGGTGGCATTGTGCCACTGCTCTGAAGCACAGGCAGCTCCATCCCAATCTCTCACCGCCAGCTGTTCAGTATGGTTACCACATCAGAGAAGTGGATTATTAAGCAGATATCACCAGGTCTTCTTTGCATAAAGTGAATCACAGCTGGACAGAAATCACCACAAGCCCACTCCCATTAGAATATCTTCTTCCTTCTCTTTTGCAAGAATGCTTCAGTCAAGGCACCCTGGGAGGGAGCAGGAAAGGGTTGCACTGCACTGGTACTTTCCAGCAGAGGGGAAATTATTTTGGACCAGTGTAGCTGAGTCTGCTCTTGTACCAAACAGTGAGGGTAAAGTTTTCCTCCAGGCTCCAGTTCATTAGCACATCCCTTTAAGTGTAAAGCTACCTGTATATATTGTTAAATGGAAATATTCCTGGTAGCCTGCTACCTGGTAATTGCATCAGCCGAGCAGGGTGAAAGATGGTAGGAAGGGATCTAAGTGTGTTATGGGAAGAAAACAGGAGGAAGTCAATCATAACCAACATTTGCTTAAGAATATATTGCATGTTCAGGCATGGAAAAAGACTAGTCTCTCTTTTATACACTGTAAGGGGAAGTAATTGAGGTGTTCCATTCAGATGCTATTGCAACTGGGAAGCTATGAAAGAGCCTCAAAAACTAACTAAACAGAGACAGACAAAGTATATTAAAAAAATCCTTCTCTGAACTTAACCAGCATAGCACATAATTCACTAAGCTCTAATGGCAAATTTATGATGTGGAAACATTTATTTCCTGTCCCTTCTTCACACCTAAGAGAGAGAGAGAGAGAGAAAGGAAGACAGAAAGTATTTCTTACATTAACTTTATTTACATCTTCTGGTGAAATGGAAGAAATGAAAACAGTAATTAGGTTCAAGGTCAAAATGAAATTGTGTTGACATCTCAGTACTTCCCACATCATTTTGCAAAATCAGAGAGCTGAATAGAGGAAGAATTAACTGATATTTTAAGTTTAGCAATTGCAAATGCAAAACGAACACTATTCTCCAGATTTCGTGCCAGAGGACAACACAAGTTAACAAAATAATGGTAGTCCTGATAAATAATTTATGTGTCATATCAAAAGCTGAATGAGATAAAGACATGGAGAACACATTTGAAAATTTGGAAATTGCTCAGAGTCCTTCCTTCAGTGGCTCCCAAGAGGATAAGCAAAGAGCACTAATAAACTCTGTGACTGTATAATTCATAAACTTTCCCTCATTTTTTGATTTTCAGTACTTACGGTTTATAGTTAACAAAGGAACAGAGTGGAAAAATCCTGGTGAGAGTTGAGAGGAGAACATAAACCAGCTGATTCCTCCACTTAGTCTATTCATAAAGGGCATCTGTTCTCATCCCAAACTGCACATATATCTGCCATTAAACTTAGTACATTGAAAACAGAAAAAAAAAAACATCCTCATGCCTACTCTGTATTTTTATGACAGCTATTACAGTGTGAGATTATAATACAACAAAAACCATTTCCAGATGATTTGTATTAAAATTATTCTGTTGTGGCTCTTCGTTAATGTTCAGACTGGATTTGTTAGGGATTCATTCAATGGCAGCAAAGCAAACTCAGAGCAAACCAGTGGATGCTATCGGAAGGCAGTGGGATGTTTCTGGATGCTTTACACAGCAAGAAACCTCTCCCTCCCACAGCCACGTTGGAAAGATGTTACTAAATCAAAGAAATCTAAAAATTACATTCAGATAAGATTTGCCTTGAAATGATTTTGATGGTCACAACCATGTGAAGTCATATTCTGAAGAGACATGGTGGGCAGGAGGGTTATTTTCAACTCTGCATGTCAGCAATTTGTTACATATTTTCTGGCACAGCACAATTCAGTTACACAACCAAGATTTTTTTTTCCTCTAAGATGCCTTGGGGTTTTAATTTTTTTTTCTAGAAACAGGGGACAGTGTCCTATGGCTTTCAGAGGGAAACCCTCTGTCTCCTACTTTGAGTACACAAGCAGAGCCCAGCACGCTTTCTCAGCTGCATGACAAGTTTCAAGCTGCTGAAAGGCTGTGATGGCCCCCCGGCCTCTGCTGCCATATGTCAGAGCAAGCAGCGTCTGGCTTGAGCCATCACAGCAGAAGCTGGTGGAACACCAGAGCAGGAATTCCACACAGCTTCCCACCATCGTCAAAGTCATAAAGAATCACACAGCACTCTCAGGGCACCTTTGCAGATCTGTTGCCCTGGATGGTTAAATGAGAAAGAAAGGCAGTGCTATCAGCAAGCTACAGCAGCAGCCCTTTGATGATCCCCTGTGATCGTGCACAGGCTGTCATGAGGCTGACAAAAGGGATCCATTCTCCCAGTTCCTCCCTGGCTGTCCTGCCTGCCTCTGAGAGCCTGTTGAGTGATATTTGAATATTGTTTACTTCATTAATTTCCTCCTACCATCAATTGATGAATAAATTATTCATAAGTAAATTTATAAATTATTCTACCAGTTCTATTGATGATTGAATAATATTGACCAAATAAATTATTCAGTCTTCTTTTCCCCCACCAAATGACAAATAAATTATTTGTGAGTATTCTTTTTTTCATTATTAGATCCACTCTTCCATCTGTTGAGACATTCACAAGATGTCACTCACTCTGATTGCCACACAATTTGTAAGCAGGACCCTTCAGGACCTATGTCTTCATAGACAAACAGAACTAGTATAACTTTATTGTATACTTATATGGCAGTTGCTTTAAATATGAGGTCTTTTAGGACACGAGGAAGTGGTTTTTTATGTTTCACAGCCAATTAAACAAAATGCTGTGACATCCTGGGGTTAATTCTCATCCAATCCATATATTTTGAATTGTGCATCTTATTTCATGTTTTTTTATATTTGTATTAAATGCTCAATATGGTGGAGGCTGCAAGCCAGCCCATGACCCCAAAAGGTATTAGGACCTAGGTGCTGTAAGTGAGCATCAGGAGCAAAGCCAAAGCAGACAGATACCTTAACTAATGACCACTGCAAACATGAACTGCATAGGCCACAGGCTATTTCAAGTTCTTGAATAAATTGCACAAGTTTTATATCAAGTTAGATCTGTGGATTCTGTCTCTTTTTTCACTGATTCACCCCTAACTATGTGGCAAACAAATTATAACCTCTTCTAGTGGCTGCATTTCTAGCATATCTTACCATGCATGTTCATATCCAAAAATTTGAACAGTCCATGTGGTGACTGTCCTTATGACGGGTCAGGAAAAAAAAAAAATTAATGAAAAAAAATGCATCCTTAAGAAAGTCACAAGCACCCATACACAAAGGATTAGATCCTCTCTATTCCGCAGAATCCAAGTCAGATTAAGTCCACCAAGACCATCAAGCTGCATCAGCATGAAATCAGTATAAGGACCATGAATACACTGAAAAGTATTATCTAAAAAGTTTCTCAGAAAGAGACAGAGAGAGACAGAAAGAGAAGGCATCTCATGCCAGCAGAGGACCAGCCCTTCTGTAATTTTTCAGGTGTGACTGCCAGTGAGGACCAGAAGAACACAAATCTCTACTAGAGTCTTTCTTGCCTCAGAGACCCATCAGTAAAGCACGTGCAAAGATGATTCAGTTGGCTTTTTATGTTGGGGTTTTTCTAATTAAAAACCATGAAGCAGGCATATTTGCCAAGCTGGGTACATGTAAGAGAGTGAACACAGACCCAAGACAGCAGTTATTTCTACAGCTCAGGCTTCCCAATGGGAGGAAGATGAATGCGTTGTGCCAGGGCAGCAGAACTGTTTAGTGAGCAAAGAGCTCATTTAGGGGGAAATCTTCAGCACTAGGCAACCCTGTAACACCAGGCTGCTGCAGACATGAGGTATCTCTCCTTGTTTCCCTTTTCTTTGCCACCTGGATGGGACCTGTGAGCTGTCACTCAGGTTAATATAGCAGTGTAATATTGTCCCTTAAAGCACATGCACAGCAGAAAATCCCAGCTCCTTCATTTTCAGAGAAAACTGTTAATAGGTCTGTTTCTCTCACAGAGACATTGTAAAAAATTCTTATTTAAACTGTCATTAATGTTTTCACTTAGATTTCCACATTAAAATAATCGGCACTTCTCAGAGAAGCAAGGGAAGCACTGAGGCTTTTCATTCTGAAAAATAAGTAAGTGGTCTTTGGGGGTCAAGGTTTTAAATTCCGTATCTCCCTATTCTGGTAGAAACCCCATGGAATATCCAGACACAGAACTATACAGAAACGTAAGACAGAGAAAACAAGCAAGCAGTAAAAGCGTGCCTAGTCAGATGTGGTGTAGTCACAGAGATGGACTGGAAGAATGATCTTTGCAATGCTGCTCAGAATGGATGTGAGTGAAGCACAGTTATATTGGTCAAGGCCAGAGAAAAGACCACTGCAGTAGTTGGAATAAAATGGTGAAGGGAACATGTGGGAAAATTTTATATATTTAGGTGTGTAACAGACTGAATCTTTGGGACATTTATACATAAAGAAGTTATGAAATTTAGCCTGCATATGAAGTTACAGAGAGGAGTCTGAACTGATTATGTTTCAGATTGAGGGTCTGAGTAAAAGACAGAGATGTTACTGATCCAAAACAAATGTAGGTGCTCCATATTAGACAGTGTGATGTCTATTCATCAGCAATGGGATAATCCAGAACGAGTTCGGATAAGACAAAACTGATGAGCAAGTGTACTACATAAAGATATGTAGGTGGGCAAGAGAGAGCTGTCTACTCCACAGAACAGGGGAAGCTGAAGCTGCTTGAGAAACATATCACAGAGTCACAGAAGTTGAAGGAGAACAAGACTACAAGAAGACATCATATTTAGTTGTCTTGCAGTATTTTGCAATATCATCTTACTGCACCTAATCATTTGCGCCAATAACAGGGAAAAGGACTTTTATCACTTCTGCTCTACTCCAGTTTAGCACTAAAAGACACAGCTGTGCAGGTGGTAGATGTTGCTGCAGCAAGAATAGCATGGGGGTTGGCAGCAGTCTAGCTCGGCCAAAGTATCTGGCCTGGGAAGTAATGACTAAGATGAGGCTGCAAAATATGTTCAGACTAACTCAAATTATTCTTTTTATATCATGTCCATATATGCACAGAGGGGTAGGGAGAGTGTTATCTCATACATTGGTATTTTTTCTCACCAGGGAGTAAAAGCCATGAGCAAAAATCTACTTATGTGGTTTTTACTGTAAATGCAGTGTACCAGCAAAATATATTTGCAGCTCTGTTAAGTTTTTGCTGTTAAGTTTCCCATCAATGCTTTTGACTCCTAGTAATGTTTTCCATTTAAGTCAGTTTTGTTACTTTTCTAAAGGGAAGTCTCAGAAAACAGAGCTGCAAGAAGCTGCAGAAGGCCATCTAGATTTTGCCTAATAGCTAAGACAAATTACACTTAAATTGTGTGCCAGTTTTAATTAATTAAGGAACCTTCAAACAGCCTTTCATATGTTTTATTTCAGGTATGATATTACTTGGAAAAGGTAACTTTTTCGAAGGAAAAAAAAAAGGGAGCATAGTCTGTGAGCGTGATTCTAAGTAGTAGAAAAGAAAACTTCAAAATTACTAGTTTGTAAAAAGACATAAATTTATTTCACACTGAATCGTATTAAGCAATACCTCTCTGCCTCCCTACCCTGCTCAATGCAGTGAAATTGTTCATTACAAAGACTGGAATTTAAATGAAGGACAAAAGAGGAAAAGAAAACTCTGGATATCCACCTTCTTGCTTTTCCCTCAGAGGACTCATAATCTTCTTACTTAAGTCTTTCCCAGAGCTGAAAACCAAACTGCTTATTCCTAATGTGACATTGCTATTGCCCTCCCTTTATGATTTCTCTTTTGACTTTTGCAGTCATTGCTCTCTTTTCTTCCATTTCACTGCATTTTGCTCATCAACTTCCTTTTTCCTGTATCATTGCTATTTTTGGTTGCGGTTGTTGTAGTGACAGCTTGAAGAAGCAAGGCTGGTATTGTCTTTTGAAGACTGTGGAATTAGTATCTACTATAATCTCTCTACAATCAGAATTGAATTTCCACAGGTGTCAACTCCACCATTCCTGAGAAACAGAGCAGACAAGGAAGGTGATAATTTCAGAAGAAAAGTTTGGAAGTATCTGGGAAATACCATTAATCCACAGAAAAGGGCTAACCCCATCAGATTAATTTCATGTTCTATGAAGAGCAGTGCAGGGTAATAAACTCAGGATGCTGGCAAGGAGACAGGCATCTGTATTTTGGACTAATGAAGTCCTATTAAGATCTATGTGCTTGGAAATGTTCCTGGAGCACCATAGCTATGCATGGCTCATGGCAACCTAGTCATCATTCAGCAGAACACAGCCGCCTGCCTTGTCGGCTCAGATGCAATAAGGCAGTTTTCCTAAGCAGATGTGTCTGAGACCTCAAGGGCATCAAAGCGCCTGAGATTCCTAACTACTCTGACAATCTGGCAGCAGATCTGTTTGGCACAGGGCACTGCAAAGTCAATAGCAAGCTTTTGAGTTGTTTCTCTCTTCCCAACACCATATTGCTCAATGTCTTTCAGCAAGATGCAAAAAAATGAAGGGGTCAGGCTGAAAATGAAATGTGATAAAGAGCTGGTTATGGCTTTCTGTACTGTTGTCACTTGACACAGCAGCTTCCTAGAGACAGTGCAACCATGGGGAGATGAGTCGTGATTGTACCTGGAGTGAAATATCCTGTGGGCAGTGGACTAAATAAATAGTCATTATCATTCTCTATAGGCTCAAAAGAACGCAGATATCTGGTTATACCACCCAAGTCAGCCCCAATGAGGGATTATAAATCACAAATGCTCTTTCAGCTCTGATAGTGAAATGAACATATGTTTTCTTATCTAGTATCCACATACAGATGCTGATTTTGTGCATGGTCTTCTAGAGTATATAAGCCTTTCTGGAGACAGGGTTTTACCACTTCTTTACACAAAAAAAAGGCTTCAAGGGCAGCTTAAAGGCAGTCCTAAATCTCAAAATTCTACAATAGCAGACAAAAAAAAAGGGGATTTTTAAGTTATTGTCACAGCTGTGGCATAAGATCATAGGAAATCTTTATGTTAGAGTTTATCTGCATTATTTATTGTTTTCTGTCAGCATTGCTGACATTTTCTTCTCCACTGTTTCAGTCAATATCATTCATGAGGAGAAAAGGACATGTCTAGTGCACAGGGACACTTACATGAATCTGTGAACGTGGTCCATGCTATGAACATATTTTATCCTTTACAACCTGCATTGACCAAGTGTACATTAATCTTATTTCATCTCATCTCAGTCTAATGGTTTAGAGAAAAAAATTGAAAGCTGTAATTACTTGTAAGAATTAAAATTCTTGTTTATATTGAAAATATGAACCATTGCATGTTTTTTTAAAAGCCAAATTCCATTTATGCAGAGTCAGCATTTTACCAATCCCTAAAAAATATGGCACTTTCAAACCTTTCCGTTCCCATTATCCATTTCATTTTACTGTGTCCAAAAAGGGAAGAATTTTGTCTGTTCTTAGACAATTCAATGCTATTATGCATGAAAAACCCTATCTCTAATAAAAAATCATGTTCTGCTTTATTGTGATTATTCTAGTTCTTTAATACAGTTCACATGGTGCAGTAGTACTGTTGCTATTAAGCAAGCCATCGAAGCAAAGGCTACTAGGGGAAAAGTACAGCAGCACTGTAGTTTTTCCTTGCCACTCTAGCCCAGACCATCATCAGTGGTGAGACAGAACAAAGGGAAAGGGGTTGACCTGGAGGAGAAGCAGGAGCAGTAGGATGACTGGCTGTTCCAGACAAACCATAACTAAGATCATGAGCTGATGAGAGTGCACAAAATTTGAGATAAATTCCCTCCTTTCCTAAACACCATCTGATTTCCCACCCTAGAAAAAGCTTGATTTGTATGAATTTTAGTCACAGTGACAAATGCAAAAAGCTGGGGTTAACATTCAAGAAACATAATGCAAATGTGCCTAGTGATAAGTTCCCTGACTTGTTTTCTGTCACTGTATTTAAATTCCACATAAACGCAAAGATCTTTCGGCAGTTCATGAAGACAAATATTTGTTGGTCAACAGATGACCCCTGCTGGTGTGCAAAATAATAAAAAAAACCACAAAACCAAAAACCATGCTGAATGGTAAATTCTATTAATAAAAACACCTCCTATTTATTATTTTCCCAGCTTTCTTTGTGCATATTTGCCTGTGGTTTGTATTTCATTTTGATTAAACACATCACTCAGGACTGCATCTCTTCAGCATGTTTGCCAAAGGATTCTATGTTGCCTTTCTTATACTTCTCTCCATAATCCAACACATGATATTTATTTATCTGTAGCATCTTCTCATCTCTGCTCTACATGTCCAAGAATTTCCCTCTGATCATTTTCAAACAAGTTCCTGGTTATCTTCTTCTTTCATTGTCTGTTTATACGGAATAAGTGATTACAGCAGTTTCTCCTTTCTGTGCTTCTGCACAACTTGTGGTGTTATCAAATTCAGATTTTTATCAGGAATACCATTGTTATTAATATGCTTTTTTCCCCTGTTTCCCTCTACTCATTTGACTTTGACCGAATGTGAACCAAAAACTAACTTTTAAGAGTTCACCAAAAATTTACATTATTTGTCCAGCACAGCAAGTATCTACCTTTATTCACGGTCCCTTCATCTTAACAGGAATGTCAGTACACAGGTAAGGCTACTTTCTAGTGCTTCTGTACTTTACCATGTTAATGTAACAATTCAGATCAGATGTACATCTGAAATCACAAAGCACATTACATTTCTTTAATCTACACTGTCATTTCTAGAAATTGTGCATTCCACATTGTGAATTCTTTGTGTCGTTCTTTGTGCATCGTGCCTCTCTTTGATAGCCAGGAATGGACTTCTCATATGCATATTTAACTAGATTGTTCAAGACAGATTTTTCTGATGTAAGCCCACTGGAGCTTTGCAACAGTGTACTCTCTTTCAGTGGAAAGTTCCACATTCAGCTGCTGCGAGAATTCTGCCTGGGATTTTCCCAACCCTCCTCCTATTGGTCAGTAGCTTTTGTGCCACTTCAGCTGTTGTCCCACATAGGGAGCAAAATGGTTTTAAAAACACTCATATTTGCCTCAAATAACTGCTAAGATCTTGTCACTTTGGATTACATTTTATCTTAACCTCCCAGTTTCATTAAGTTTAAAAGTATGCATTCCTTATAGAAAACTTTGTGCTTATAGTATGTTCCAGAATTTTAATTTCTTCCTTTTCATTTCTTCTTTCCATTTCATTTAAGTGTTGCCATGTTAGTCTCCAGCAACATTTTCGCCTTAGGGACCTTCACCTTAATCACATTCTGGTTGTATTAACTTCGTGTCTTAAATAGAAATGTGTCTTCAATCCTCTCCTCTGGAACACAGAACTCTCAACACATCCATTGCAAGATGTAGCCTTTTCCAAAGTCAAAATATTATTTCTCTATGGTTTTGTTTTCATGAAAAAGCTAGCATCTGGGGAAAGTTTTATCTAAACCACCTCTCTGGAATAAATCGCCTTTCATGGACTTTAAATTAGATGCTAAAAGTGATAACAAAAAAATGAAACAAACAAATAAATAATGTTATATTTGCACTTATAGTGTGTGGTTAGTACTTGTCATTCTGTGGAAAAGTTTTCTATGCTCAGGTATATGCAAATGTACAACAAATGGAACTGGTTTGGGTTTGGGCTTTTTTTGGTTGGTTGGTTTGCTTGGTTTGTGTTGTGGAGGGATTTTTGACTCTAATTTCAAACATGAATGTTGAGGTCATGAGACCTTGTGGAATGTATTCCAGGAAAGAGTTTGCCATTAATTTGATTTTGTTGTGGCCTGATGACCTCCACTGCCTTAGTGAGGCCTCTAAGAAGGACTTAACTGGGGTCCAAGACCCTGTATAAGGGAGATCACATGGAAAACACTTGTTTCATGTATAGAGGGCTGCATATGTATATGTTTTCTGAGAGATGAAGTTCAGAACCAATTATTGTAGCACTGAAGTGAAACTTTAGAGAGAGCAGCACTGAAAGATTTAAAACTGGGAACATATGAAAAATTATCATCATCATCATGTCCTTCTCTTTCATCTTTTTTAACTAAATAATAAAAAGAGTAGCAGTAGCATAATGACACAGACATATAGTATCTCTGCATTTTTTTTAATAGTTAAGTTTAGTTATATGTTTTCTGCCTTTCTCATTGTATAGAATTCCTCATTTACAGATTATTTTTCTGAAAAAAAATATTCTACAGAAAGACAAAAGTTTATTGTGTAGTTAAAGCACTAGAAAGGAATTACTTCACACTGAATCTCACTGATACTACAGGTTTTCTCTGTGACCTTGAGCTAATCACTTAATCTCTCTGTACCCCTGCTCCTCATTTATTTTTTAAAGGATGATAATGCTTCTTCTGTCTCTATATTTACATTGCAAACTCCTTTTACTCCGTGTTTTATATTATTCTTGTTGCTTTTATCTATGATAAGTTATCATCTTGTATGACAGGTTATCTTGAGCTATGACCTGGCTCTATAAGGAGTTATTATATTATTATTATTGCATCAGAAGTTTTTTAGAGGCCAAGTCAGACTTAAAGCTTCAGTGTTCCATGGCTCTTTTATCAAGAGATGGTGGGCTAGTCTTAGAAAGGCTTTCTCTATACCAGTACAATAAATGTGCTTGGGAGTGGCTATTCTACCACCTTTGGAGAAAACTATTAAGGAGTGACCTGCATCTGCACCTTTAAACTGTCAGCACTAAGGCAGGCAGGCTATGTGAATGCTGTCTATTGAGAATAGTCTTCAGCTTGTAGTATGTCCCTAACTGTATCCTGGATTCTTGTGAGAGCTGTCTGGGCCAAAAACTTAACAGCATGGGCAGGACAAAGAAATATTTGCAGACTGTTTCACAGTGGCCAAACTTTGCACTCTCACTAACCATTCTGCTTCCATATATAGTTATATGCTTATAATAATCTATCCTAGTCTTGACTGATGTAAATCCTAAGGCTGGAAAAGAAGAAAATGTGCTGCAAAAGGAGATTTGTTGTGTAGTAAAACATGAGAAACTTGACACCAAAAATTGTTCAAAATAAGTCCAGCCAAAATTCAGGAAAAATGTGTGTGTTCAAACTACTCCATAATATGGTAAACATTCCCTGATGGATCTGTAGTTCAGATGATTATGGTTTATATTTGTGATTTTTGTATCAAGAGTATCAGTTTGGTAATTAAAACATTCATTTGGTAGGTAGATGGTATGGCCCTATGTATCCTGAGCCAGTGAAAGTATTTAAACTTCATTCTCCTGTATATTTGCAAGAAAGCCCAGAACTGGTACAGAGGAAAGAACCATGTAATCTTTGGCTGTGTTCTGAAAGGAGAGGCTGATCTTTCTCAGTTCCCACAAGAATGTATTAGGTATCCAGCTCTGAGTCTCCTAAACACATCTGCAGTCCCAAACAAAAACTTCGTATCTGAGGAAAAGTCTGGCTGAAGACAAACAGTTTTATTCAGCATTTCCATCTACCTTACCTAGGGACCTTCTGGTTAAATTTGGTTGAATCTTCTTGGCACATGGTCACATATTTTTGCTCCTGCTTGCCTCAGGAGTATTTGAAGCAATGCTCATTTACGGGCTTTAGATGGTCTCTAGAGCACATCAGAAAAAGAAATGTAAGTATATGCTTTGGTATTGCTAAAAACTGGCTATACTAGGAATGCTTGTTTCAAGTATGCCAGTTTGTGTCCCACCAGGTCTTGAGGTGACAGCAAAGGCTGGTGTCAGGATGAGGAGCTTAAGAGGTTCTCAACAGAGCAGCCTAAGCTGATGGGCAACACACAGACAGCTGATAGGATGAATTGAAAAATCACTATTGTGCCCAGCCCAGCTACATGCTTCTCAGGTCTGTTATCATGGACTTGCTGGCACGGATCAGAACATCCACTCTTTGTATTTCTCTCCAGTGTAGAGACACAGTAAACATGCCAGTGTACACAGGACCTGAAAGCCTAACTCCTGGTTACTGCTGCCTTACTTGACATCAGAGCATACAAATCTCCTTTGAAATCTAAATCTAACCCGAGTTGATTCTGAAGGGCTTAAAATCTAAACATATTTACCTAACAATTGATCCTATTACAACATGAGCTTCTACAGTCAAGCCCCACAGTGTGGCTGTCAGACAACCCTTGTAATGGTGGGTGTAGCTGAATTGTCACTTCCAGAATTATCACACTCTCCCAGATACATTGTCTTGTGGGACAGAAAACCAGCAGCAAACAAAAGAAGTTTAACTACTTTTTTGTAGTTTTAAGATTATGTTGAAAGTGTGGCTTAATCAGCTGCAACACCTGATTAAACATTACCCTACATATTGCTTTCTGATGAGCGTTTTATGTGTTCTTGTCGCTGCAGACTGAAGAAGTCCTGAAGATTGATGGAGGGCCATGCTATTCAAACAGCAGGCGTTGCTGAGACAGAAGCTCTTTGTGCTAGGCAGCCTTGCTATTGGAAGTCTCCTATATCTAGTTGCCAGAGTTGGGAGTTTGGATAGGTAAGTCATTAAGTAGCTGCTCTCTTATTTAGAGTGGCCTAAGATCATCTGAGTTTATGCTTCAAGGGTTTAATTTCTTTTATTCTTTGTTTTGTTGGGGGTTTTTGTTTTGGTTTTTGTTTTGTTTTTATTTGTTTGTTTGTTGTTTTTTTTTTTTAGTGGCTATTCATGTATAGAAAGACTGTCTGTTTTAGTAGTGTTTTTCATTATTTGTTCCTACCCTTTGAAGGAGAGAGTAGGAAAATAGTCACAGGTCATCCCTGTCAATGTATTTCTGTCTGTCCATTTGTATTCTAAGCACATTGACACTTGTTTTCAGAGAAGAAATAAACCAACATCCAGTAAAAATGTCATTACAGTAGCTCATTTTTGTCTGTGTACATCTGTGTGTTGACCTCTAGTTTCAGTAAAACAGTTATGATGTATTTATGTATCTCCTTTTCTAAATTTGTGAGCAAGCAATTAATGTGCTACAGTGGTAGTTAAAATTAAGCATGAGCCTGCAGAGCAGCTTGTCAAGTTTTGAATACTATTTCACTTGAAAGATTGCTTCAGGGTTTGAGAATTTTAACTATGTTAATTAGCTGGTATTTTCTATAGCTGAATGTGCTAAATAAGTGCATTTTCTCTGCAAATGATTTCCTGGAGAGTAGTAGAAACTACAGCAGGGAAAATCAAAGACTATTTGGCACTTCTGACTGGGCTGATTTTTGACTGGTTATTAACACTGCAACAGTAGTGCTACCCACACTGACACTGCTGTTTCTGTCACCTTCAAAATGGCCTGGGATTGCTCCTGTAGGTGTTATGCAAAGGTATAATAGACTAAA
>VXBX01008449.1:297515-344407 GCA_013400415.1 Scytalopus superciliaris | reverse complement strand
AAAAAATGTTGTTTCAAAAGAATGAATGAAACACAAGACTACAAGATTTCCAGAAGCTGGTAGATA
Source organism: Scytalopus superciliaris (assembly GCA_013400415.1). Classification (NCBI taxonomy): domain Eukaryota; kingdom Metazoa; phylum Chordata; class Aves; order Passeriformes; family Rhinocryptidae; genus Scytalopus; species Scytalopus superciliaris. Next base: position 344,341 of record VXBX01008449.1, on the reverse strand, counting down.
CTTTGGAAGCGTTAATGCTATATTAATGTCCTTCTTTTAAATGAGGGAACATGCTAATTGAGTTAAAAAATGTGACACAATGCTGCATGAGTATACAGTGAATGAAAAGTGAATTGAAAACATAGCTACCTTGTCCATTGCTAGGTAATGATGTGCTCCATCTGAAGTCACTGAGTATCTTCAATGGCTTAAATCCACTCCAAAAGGAGACCATGTACTCAGCTAGGACCAAGTGCATTGCGAATAAAGCCCCAGGACTTACATCTTCTTTCCCCTGGTCGAAACATCTCTTATACTTCAGAGGTAGAAACTTCACTGAGACTAATGTGATTCTGTAAATGGAGGCAGAAATCCTAACTGGTTCCTGCAAATGTATATTTATGCCCAGAGGCATGAAATCTAATTAACCTTCTGCTATTATCTATGCTTGCACATCTACAGAATTTACTGATGGCTATAAAATTATCTCGCCACAGTATTTGACTCGCTGACCTCCTGTGGCAGTGAATTCCACCAGTTTCATATATAATGTTGCCAATGGCAGTAAAATTTTGTTTCATTCTCTTACATTACCCAGTGTGAAGAATACCACACTGCTAAAAAACAGTCCTGTGTATGGACTTGTTATGAAATAGAGAGAGAAAGAAGTACTATAAAGGACAAGACACAGATGAATTATCTGGAAATGTTCTTCTGCCTCATCACTGTTGAATCTGTCAGTAAAAGGATGCTGAGTGTCTTCAATAGACTTTCGTGAACTGAGTGTTCAGGAAGAAATCCAGATTCATTTATGCTTAATTTATGCTGATCTAATTTGAACAAGAGAGCTGGGGATGGCTTGTATTTAATAGCCTCAGATTAGACTCTTCAATGGCAGTGTCTTGAGTTTTCTTAGGCCCGAAGGGAAATTACCACTAGTTTATCTGATTCATTGAGTCATAAAGTCTGATAAGCTGAGCACTTCCCTCCAGAGGAGGTCACCATCCTTCAGCTCCTGAATGCGTGGAGCTGCTTCACATGTGGAAGCCCAAATAGATTCTGTGCCTGGCAATTTTGAGAATATCTGGATCAGTCTCCCTCACTGGCAATACTGGGAGCCTCCACACCTGATTTCCATGCTTCAGACTGCTTCTGCTGGAACAGGGCTTATAATCTTTTGCCATTGTGATGTCTCCTTTGGAAGAAAATTAGCAAGTATTCCAGATCAGGAGAGACAGCTCATTAAGGTTGCCCAGACTTATTTTAGCTGTTTTGAATTTTTTCAGAAATACAGTTCCATTAGATGAATTGTCTTATGGTGGTTTTTCTCATGAAGAATATTTGTGGAGTTTTACTGTAGCAGCTTGACAAATTGCCTGTTTTGGGAGAGCAACTCAGTGGTATAATAAATGTCATACACTCTTAGCAAAGGCCTGTTATTTAATGGGACAGTGACTCAGAATCAAGAATATTAGCATGTTGCAATATAACAGCAAATCGTAATAGGAGTCAACTACCATGATCTGCCTTATACTGCCACTGCCAAGATCTTTTAAAGGTTACTTTTTTATGTTTAGAAAGATGAGAAGAAAAGGGAAAGAGTAAAAAAAACCTGAAATGTAAAGTGTTGAGGAAGGACTTCTAACAACATCCAATCTTTTCCCTTAGGCTAGAGGATATCTTGAGTATTTATTTACTTTTAAAGGAAACCACCCTGTTTGACAAGCTGTTGTGTTACACTGAAGGCAGTGCTAGCTGTCTTTTTGAGCAAGAGATAAAATTAGTTGAGATGGGTCTGGAACTGCTGTTGTGGAATCCTCTTTGCTTGAAAACAAATAACAAATACACAGAAGGAGAGGGAAGAGAACAGAGATAGCAATTGCAGCTTCTGTTTCCTATGTTTTTAACTGCCACCTGCTGATGCAGAAAGGCTCTCACCAGCCACACCACAGTCTGATGAAATTGTACCATTGTTAAGTCAAGATATTGATTCCTTTTTTTTGTTTTTAATATGGACAGGTTTGCATCAGCATCTCAATGATTCAGTCTGCCACCAAGTCAGGCTTATTCAGTAGATGTCAGTGAGCAAAGGGAAGGAAGAAACCAGAAATCAGAGAAAAGAAATAACAGAAACTCCCTTCTCATCACACTTCCTAATTAGTCAGCAGGACTTAGCTAGAACTCATGTGAACCCACCAATGCCATCTGGGTTGTTTCTTTGGCTCTGTCCAGGCAAGTTATAGCTCTCAACATCTGGATAGTCAAAGAAACAGTTAGCAAGTCAGTCAGTGGGATCAAATTTACTTTGTCCCAACCATCCATTGTCCTAGCATCAGTGTCAAATTAGAGACCCCAACAAGCAGTGATGGATGGAAAAGCCATAAATAAATAAATAATTATGTCCTGAAAGCAGGGTTTGGATAATATATAGTAAATGAGTGAGGGACCACATGCTGAGAAACCAGAATAAATACTGAATACCTAACAGTTATTAATGAGCATTGCCCATCTGGTATCCTGGCTAAGGCAGGAGTCCTGTGAAAAATAATAGCATGTCCCCATTGTAATTTAAGAATTGTATCATAATACATATGCACAGCAAGCTCACACTAAAATTGCCTAGGCAACCTTTGTTCATACATATCCTTAATTTTGGAGACCATGGCTCCAAAAAATTAGTAATAATAATTTTCTATATGACCTTGGAAGTTCTCTCCACGCACCAATTTCATCTTCAATGATGTGTAATGTCCAAAGCATAGACTGGGGAGTGGAGGTGAGGGTTAGGATTTGTTCCAAGGTTCTGTAGTAGCAAAATTTTACCATTTTTCTTACGGAATCATTTCTTGAATTCAGTGGCGTCTTATACAAGAAGGAAACATTGAAGAAGTGGAAAAGAAGGGAAATAACTGTAGGTGAATATAAAAGAATAGCACAAAAATACAGTAGAAGAACAAGGCACAAAATAAGATTTAGTGGGAGGATACATAAGTGAAGATAAGAAAATCATTGATCTCATGAAGCAATAGATGCATTTTTAAAAACTTTTCTTGTTTTGGTGCCTTGTTAATCATGTTTGATTCAGAACCTAGGACTTTCTGATTCTGACTGGCAGAGAAAACACTGGGCATATGCTAAAGAGAAAGAGAAATATTGAAAGGTGATGCCTAGAAAGTTGGTTGTCATCCCTTTTGCTCCTCTTCACTAGAAAGGCCAGCTCTGGATCAGCACAATGGAAAGCACAGGAAAGAATTCAGGCTAGAATAGGAAAAGCATGGGAAAGAGATTACTTAAATGAACTGGATTTTCAGATCAAAATGACCAAATATAATTCGTCTTAGAACACTTTAAAAATTGCCAGAGCAATCACACAGTAATGAAGAATGTGGAAGGTTAGACAACGTTCAAGAAGACCCAAGAACAGTAATCATAGTGCCTATGCTGGCAAAGAGCAGAAGGGTGGACTTAGGAATTACCCAGCTAAATCAGAGCACAATACTGGATTAAATAATAGAGCAAAAAATTGCAAACTATTTAGTCACTGGCAGAATAAAACAAAAGTTTTATTTTTTATGGGCATATCACATTACATTGGAAAAGGTTTCCAAGAGTATGATTACCTTATACAGAAAACTTGCCTTAAGAGTTATCCTCTTTTTACAAATACCTCTTTTTTCACTCACAGACTGCAGCCCCTCTGCCCCATCGATGGTCGTTTTGGACCCCGTGGCCAGGACGAAATCCCGCTGCGAGCTCTGCAGTTCAAGCGAGGTCTGCTCCATGAATTTCGAAAGGGCAATGCCACCAAGGAACAAATACGACTGCACAATCTGGTTCAGCAGCTTCCCAAGGCCATTATCATTGGGGTGCGGAAAGGAGGCACCCGAGCACTACTGGAGATGCTGAACCTTCACCCTGCAGTGGTCAAAGCTTCTCAAGAGATTCACTTCTTTGACAATGATGAAAACTATGCTAAGGGAATTGAGTGGTACCGGAAAAAAATGCCTTTTTCTTACCCTCATCAAATAACAATTGAGAAAAGCCCTGCGTATTTTATCACTGAGGAAGTACCTGAAAGGATTTACAAAATGAACTCATCTATCAAATTATTGATCATTGTCAGGGAACCTACCACAAGAGCTATTTCTGATTACACTCAGGTGCTGGAGGGCAAGGAAAGAAAGAACAAAACTTACTACAAATTTGAGAAGCTGGCTATTGATCCTAATACCTGTGAAGTGAACACTAAGTATAAGGCGGTGAGAACCAGCATCTACACAAAACATCTGGAGAGATGGTTAAAATACTTCCCAATTGAGCAGTTTCATATTGTGGACGGAGACCGGCTCATCACAGAACCACTGCCAGAACTCCAGTTGGTTGAGAAGTTCCTAAATCTTCCCCCAAGGATAAGTCAGTACAATTTATACTTCAATGCCACCAGAGGGTTTTACTGCTTGCGATTTAACATTGTCTTTAACAAGTGCCTGGCGGGTAGCAAGGGACGCATCCATCCAGAGGTGGATACCTCTGTCATTACCAAATTGCGCAAGTTCTTTCATCCTTTTAATCAAAAATTTTACCAGATCACTGGGAGGACATTTAACTGGCCCTAAACTAAACTTCATACAACATTTTCTGTTGCACCTGAGACATGCAATTGGTGTCTCTGCTAAAATATGCACTTTTCATAGACATGGCTAGCAAAGTAACTTTTTTCATGCATACGTGTACATAATACAGTGTGTGACCAAATATACAGTGGGATCGATTTTTTTCTACAGAATAGTAACTAACATAAATTTACTGTCAATATACTTGCATCTTTTAAGATATAATAATAAAGGGAAAGGCAGTATTTAGGGAAACAAAGTCAGACATGGTTAAAAGGGTCAGTGTTCCTCTCACTTAGTGAAGTGTTTATGTGACATACTTATTGATCCAAGCAGAACATTAGTTTATGCCATAAAAATTCTTGTCTAAAGTCTGTAAAGCTGTGAGAAAGCATAATCTTGAGGCTATATTTGGTATATGTATCGCTAAAGGAATACTGACACTTTAAACACAGTGCTGAATTTTTACAATGAGAGTGAATAGTACTATTTTCTTATTATTTTAAATTAATATCTTATCTCATACAAACTACATTGTTTTATAGTTCCTGTGGTGAGTTTGCACTATTGTTTTATTGTATGGACCATTGTGTCACTTGTAGCATGTCAATCATGTGTCGAAAAAAGGTCAAATGATTTTTTCTCTATCCTTGTGTGTCGACAAAGCTAAATGTCATGTACATAGTGTACAATGTTTGTAAATACTGGTTTCACACTAAGTAATTCTATTTTGTAAACTGAATATGGCTATTTAATTTATTGTGAAAATTAAATTTATTGTGGTATTTAAAAATGGAATGGATTAAAATTAACTATATGTGCAGCAGCTTTTCACCTTTGCTTCATATTCATTGTTGTGATCCCTTAGATCATATCTGTGTGTGTGAGAGAGAGTTACACATGTAAACTTGGCTTCTAGACAGCGGAAAATATTGATCCATGTGGCAAAGCAGAGTTTATTAAAAAACCCATCCATCTAGGAATCTGGTATAATGCACACCTCAAAGAACATTATTGCTCTTCTGTTGCAGCACTTTACTAAAATTAATTCAGTTGCAGCCTGTGAGGCTAAAGAATGACAGTAAAAGCCTGCTGTAACCAGCTATATCAAAAAAGCAGAGCCCTCATTAAAACCAAAATAACAGATAGAGAAACAAAATTAGAAGAAGGGTTATAGAGGTTTCATCACCAAAAGCTGGTGATGCTTCAGAAGTCAAAGAAAATTGTTGTGATACCTTTGCTTTCATCATCTGGTTATGCATACACCTGTTCAAAAAAAAAAAAAAAATGAAAAACTACAGTATTGTTAGTACTGGTATAAACATATAGCACATTTCCATTCAGTAAGTGACAAGAATTTAGTTGGGGAAATTAATATTTTCATGCTTTATACATTGTATGGCTCAAGGATTCATAAGCAAAAGAATACAAACAAATTAAGAAGTCTTTTAAAACAAGAAGGAAGAAGCAAGGAAGGAAGGAAGGAAGGACCAGAAAAACAAACAAACAAAAAGCACAAAACAAACAAAATCCCAACCATTTTAGAACCGTCATCTAAAGATTGATGGGAACACACCTCTTGGAAGGTATCTAGAACGTCTGAATATTCTAAGCTATGGTAGCAGAGTGGCTGGTAGTTCAGATTACAATAAGATCAAGTGTTCCCTGTGGGCTGTTTGCTTTGTTCAGTGATCTGGAAGCATTGGTTTTTCTAAATAAGTGGGTTTTAAAACTCTTGTGAGAGATTGCTGCTTGTCTTGCTGTATCTTTAATCATATGTGCTAGTACTGTGAGCAATGTGCCCTTTCTTCATGCTGCTTCGGAGCTTTGCCAACACAATACAACAGAGCATATGTGAAATTTTCAGCAGTAGCTACAATACAACTCACTGTTTTTCTGTATGAGGTACGAGAACCATTTATCCTACCCACTTCCAGACAAAAAGACTAATAGTGTTCAATGGGGAGATTTAATCCAATTTAACTTTTTCATGGTCTTCAGGTGGGCAAACAGATTCCAGATGCTTTGCGTGATACTAATTTTATAAAGTTGTGGCTACAAACTGTGACTGAAGGCTGAGATGTATTTTCAATGAAAGGGACAAATTAGGTCAAAGTTACCTCCAAGCATGAAATATGCATTTGAAATTAATATCTCTCTGCACTGATCAGAAGAATCACAGAGACTATGATAAAACAGGCACGACTACACACATTCCTGTTAAAGTCAGCTGGCTTAACTCCAGCTTATCATTTGCAATTTTGGAGAGACATGGATAAATTTAGGTGGTATCTTAGACAACTCTGGTTCAAAAATGCACAGAGGAATAGTCAGGAATAGCAGGGGAAGAAAGAGGGTTCAGAGGCATTGTGGTGTATTAAGAAGACTATAAGAGCAGGAGACTGATTCACTTTCACTGAGCCTTTAGTGCAACATCCTCGACTCTATTTGATGTACCCCAGTGAAGAGAAAATTTCAAAACTGGTTCTTAATACAGAAATACAATGCAGCACCCAAAATATCCTAGGTTAATGGGGATTTTGCTGCAGTATTCATAACAAGTTTGGGAAATTCTGACCTTATGGTATTTACCTCTTCAGGAGCAATTTGTGAATAATTCATTTCAGCTTCATTGTTTTGCTTCCCAAATCCTGAGTGAATAATTTCTATTCAAATTGATCATGAGTGTTCAGACTGGGAAGAGCATTCTTAGCTTGAATTTATGATTGCAGAGTGATGCACAACTATAGGAAGTTGCAGCTGTTAACTTACGGCATTCAAGTTCTCTAAAGACATTGCATCTTTCCTATTTTCTATACTTGAAAATTACAGACTCACAACTCTGGTAAATGTTTGGATTAAAACTGCTAATATTTCTGTGATTTTTTATCAGATTGTCCCAGCTGCTATTTAAACAACATAGAGCAACAATTTGCAGAATGAAGGATTATTGAAGATTAATTTGAAATTGTATTTTCAGAAATTAGTATATAAGTAAATAAAGGACTGACATTTGGAGATGAGCAATTCATTTACCATTAACACACTGTACTGCATTTTCTTCAGGAAAGCAGAAAAAGCATGATGAAAATGCATTTGCCCTATTTTAATGGATTTTTCTTTTTTACCATGATGTCTAAGAAAACAAGAGAGACATCATTTTTAGCAACATATTCTATTATATCAGTCCCAGATTTTTAAGAGGCAATGGCCACAAACTTAAAGCACAGGAGCACCATCTGAACATCAGGAAACACTTTCTTATTGTGAGGGTGACTAAGCACTGGCATGGGCTGCCCAGAGACGTTGCAGATTTTCCATCACTGGAGATATCCAAAAGCCATCTGCACACTGTCCTGGGCAACTGGCTCTGGGTGTCCCTGCTGGAGAAAGGGAGTTAAACCTCCCTTTCAACCTCAATTATCCTATGTTGCTGTGAAAATATCTTTCTGTCATTAAGTTCTCATTAAGTAGTGCCCATTGGTTCAGTGTTACACAGATCACAGAGAACATCCAAGCCCAGTGTCACAAGCCAGTTCTATCAGTGTTCAAAGCCAAGCAGCAGAAGCACTACAGTGCACATATTTACTCCCTGGCTACCTGACCTAGCTCATGTTGGCAGCCCGTCCAACTTACTGGAACCCTCTGACTGGAGAAGATGAAGAAATAACTTAGAGAAATCTTTCTTTTTCCTGGGCTAGATGACCTCAGCAAGGTAGCAGAGGATATGATAATACAAGGTCCATAGCAGGTAAAGTTCCAGCAAAAAGAACTTAGTGAAGCTCTTTTCCAGAATCTCACAGCAAGCAATGTTTCTTGTTTAGCATTCTCTACAACAAGGCATAAAGCCATAATCTTGGGCAATAGAGTCATTAATTTTTTTTATAGATGCCTATTATTTGAATTCTCTCCATATTCAAATTATAACATCAGCTACTTATATTGGGCACATTTCTTAGGAATATATACAGAACTGCTGAGTGAGTGCAAAAGATTCATATTTCATACATGGCAAAGGTTTAACATATTCCTTCTCTTTTTTGATTTGAATTATATGTAAGACCAAAGAGTAGGTCATAATTTGAAGAAAACAGATGCAAAAGTTCAATCAACCCACAAACACATGACAATAAAGTTTTAGAGAAAATTCATTTCCTTGTCCTCAACACATAGTAATCAGTTTTGTAGAAATCATTCATTAGCAAGCTACATCTATTTTACTCCCAACAATCAAATGTTAGCAACAGTGATAGAATAAAACTCCCATAAAATTACTATGAGCTGGTTTATGTGGAGTTTTCAATTCACTAGGCCAGCAGAAAACTAACCTGTTTGAAAGGATGAGTAATGTCACAAAAACTGTACTGGATCAGAGCAAAAGTCTTTTCAAACCAGGATCTGCCACTGCAAGTGGCCAATAGCTAATGCTTCAGGCAGGGCATAAAGACAAAGCTGAAGACAATTCCAGGCTCCAATGGCTTGCAATTATTGGATGTCTCCAGTGGGAGAGGATAGTCTTCAGATGTAGCAACACTGAATGCCTTTCTCTTCTGTGTACTTAGCCAGAAACCCTTTGAGCCAACTGAAAGTTGTTCCCAAGATGTGCTCTAAGCCCTCTTATGTTATCAGTTAGCTAGAATAGATGTTGATAACACACCAGTGTTTTGGCTACTGCTGAGCACAACATCAGCACCGTAACATTCCTTCCCCAGTGGAGGGCAAGATCCTGGGAGGGGGCAGAAGTAGGCCAGCTGACCCAAAAAACCCAAAAGAATATTCCATACTGTATGACATAAGTTCAGATATAAGAGTTAAAGAAAGGAGCAGGAAGAGAAGCATTCATTGTTTCCAATGGCTGCCTGCTACGAAATCATTATGCATGCTGAAGCCCTGATCTTGGGAAGTGGCTGGACATCACTGCTGATGGGAAGTAGAGAATAAAAATTCTTTTTTTTCACTTCCCTTTTGCATGCACAAGCTTTTGCTTTGCTTTTGCCTTAGTAAACTACTTATCCCAACCCACAAGTCATTTTCCATCTTACTCTCTCTCCCCTGGAAAGGGGAGGGATAGAGCAGCTGGGTGGGCATCTGGCATCCAGCCAAGGTCAACCCACCACAGTACTTTAAAGAGGTTTTCATAGTAATCTCAAACATTTTTTGTTACTGTAGCCATCAATTCCAAGGACTGACTACTTGGCTACACCACTGTTAGTCTTCTACTTTAGTGTTACTGTTTAGAGTCACCATGTAAGATTTACTTCACAGAGGAGAAAAAAATATTTTAAAACTAAATAATATGGATCTACTGAGTCTCAGATTGCATTATAAAGATCTAATTTTGTTACTGAAGGCTCATGTATGTTACTGAAATGGGGTTGTGCCCAGATTGACCATCATCACTACCTGTAAGTTGATTTTTCCTTTGTTTATGAGTTTCTTTGAGGAGATACTTTAGCATGTGATATTCTATAGCACTCTTCTACCAGTTAATCAGCTCTGACTAATCTGTTCTTTAAAGCCTGATTTATCTTCTGACAACTTTAAGACAGACATAATAAACCACCTTCAGAACTAACTGCGATCCCTAACTGCATTTACAATAATAGAGAAAGGATTTTCACTTCTTTCTGCAATAGTGTACTGATGAAAGAGTCAAGCCCTTAGAGAACATCCATGTGTTATCAATCTGGATACCAGCCTTTTTCCCAGAGCTTGAATTGACAAGTGCAAGGAAAGCACGGAAAAGACTAGAATGCCATCGTCCATCTGCTGCACCTTGATTAGCATATGGTAAATAAGAGTACCTGCTGTTCTGAGATCCCTATTAAAACTGGCAGTAGCATGGCTTTAGGAGTTTATAGTGACCAAACTGCCAGACTCTTTTTAGTTTATGTCTAGCTTACTTTCAGCTCAGCTTTGACTGCATTCCCCTTCCTATTAGTTTCAAAGTTCTCTCTCATGGTGCACAGTGATCCACAACTCTCCCTGAAATGTATGTCTTGTAAGACAGCAAAAGAAACATCAGCAGGGGCTGTCACAATCTTTGCCACTGTGACCACAGAAAAAGGTTGTCATACAAGGAATTTAACAGTGCTGGTGTCCTTGTGATTCCTAGATTATTCTCTCTAACAACTTTCAAAATTATCTACCCTCAGCAGCAGTGATCACTCCTTTAGAAGGTTAACACTTATGAGAAAATGTCCTGATCATTGATCAGGATATGAAACATCTTTATTTTGAACAGATTGCAGTCCTTTGATACAGTACATATACTGTACACATAATACACAGCAAATCATAGGATATGACAAAGAAACAATGCTACTTCAAGCCATCTAACATTATGCCTCAGGCTGATTGAATAAACAAAAAGAAACATGACAGAATCATGCATATCTTACTCCTGGCCTTAATTGCAAACAACTGTTTTGTAATGTATGAGGCCTTTGCCATCCAATTCCTTGGCTGATTTTTTACTGATGAAAGACTTTCCACTTCATTGAACTGTGAAGGCATCATTTCTATTCCAAACCCATGGAGACAGAAGAATTAATTTACAATTCCCTACTATATGAAAAAAAGTGATATGCATTTCATAAGAGGTGGGACAAGTAGTGGCACTATTACTAACTTCATCTTCAGGAAATTGCTCCAGTTGTTTCAAGCTCCTCAGCATAGCTCCACTAGTAATAACAGCTCTATAGGAACTGAAAAAAGCCTTTTTACTTTGGTTGGCTGTGGTGCCTTGCAGAGAAGCAGCTCAGACCTGTAAGGCTGGTGAAGTGAGACCATCATTTGGCTTAAAAAAAGAAAAGCTCCACATTTGGTATACATTGAAATAACCAGCCTGCATCAAGGAGATGAAGGAAATAATAATCGATTTTTTCTTTTTCCTTTTTTCCTTTTTCTTTTTCTTTTTTTTTTTTTTTTAAGTGAATGGCAAGGACAGTCTTCTAAGAGGTAACCACAAGTAATTATCATTAACATCAGTAGTAATTAGCAATGCGTATCCTATACAATTGGCAGTTACTGTTACACCTTCAGGCTCATTTAAATAAATTTGCTCTGAAGTGCCCTGAGGATTAACTAGAGGAGAAACTTGCACTCAGTGTTGATAAGGTATAGTCTGACTATGTTTCCTTCCTGGACTCTAGAATTGCCACCTGCATGCATGTGGTCTGCTCTGGTACAGTGGCCTGCCATTCTATCCACTGATAACAAAAGAAGAACAAGCACAGGTAGTTGTACAAGTTCATTTATATTCAAGATGCAGCAAAATTTCCTCTGCAAAGCCACACATGTTTTATTTTAAAATGTTGTAACTTGAAGCCATTTCATAGCTGTCATGTTCACTTCCACTTTTGACACTTAGATATTAAAAAAAATTCAGAATATAGCTATGCAGACATCAAGCTTTTGAGCTACTTAAACAGTTTCGATTTCTATTTTTAATTGATTTTAATGGATTAGAATAACAATTCCACAAATAATATAATAAAATTGCACAAATAACAAAATGCTAAGTCACTTAATAACAAAGTAGTGCATTTTTATGTTGCATAAAAGAGTAAAAATAATCACAGAAGTAGACTAAAATTATAGGTACCTTCTCTTCCTGGTTGTTCGTAAGTGTAAGCTTACAACTCTCCTTGACAGCTTTCTTGTCCAACCTCAAAAATGCACTGAGTTACAGCTAATGGCTGTTGCTGCTTGCACCTTGAATAGGATATTCTTTGAATATATGAGACAAGCATTCAAATTCCTCCAAGCTGAGAAAACTCTGGAATGTAAGATAAGCATTTTGAGGGGTAAATGCAAAACAGAACTGCTGGCAAATCAAGGTTGCATACTAGGACTCTTTGCTGGGCTTGCTCAGCATCAGCTGATCTTGCACAGCCTCCTTAGGAAGCCTGATGGATGGACACCACAAAGTTTTTGAGAGATAAGAGGTTATACTGATTTTTCTGGCATGGACTGTATTGGTTGCTGAATCCTTAGAACACGCTGTCCTTACTCATGGTAAAGGTAACCTAGCAGCTACTTCTGGGTTACAAATTCTGCAAGGTGACTACAAAGTTTAGACGCTGTAAAATTGATCCCCAGTTACCCCAAATGTCTTGGAGTAACATTCCTGAACTTGAAAATCTCATATGTTCAGCCATGCTCTAGGTCTGTAAGTTAGCAGGCAACTTAAAACCATCTAACCTCACAAACACCAAAGCAGCCTGCACAGTGAAACCAACACTGTTTCCAGCATAGAGGTGAGACCAGGTACTGTGCACTATTTCATCTCTGAGTACTGAATTACAGGGCTGACATTGCAGGTGTTCACATGGTAGAGGAAAAACTAAGCACTCTGATTAGTTTGGTCAAATGGTTGAGTGCTGGCATTGCTCTATTAGCCACCAAGCAATCTTCAAACCTAGTACTGTATTACAAAAACAGCATTAAAGTTCCTTTGAGTAACACTGGTGATCTCATTTAATTTCCTTTTTGTTCCTTTATTAGTTAAAATTCAATAGATCTGATACCCTTTTAACTTGTACAGCTCTGTGTGTAATCAAGCTTAAGGTGTAGTAGCACTTTGTATTCAATTAATTCCATTTTTACTGCTGCAGCATTTTGGAAGTGCATTCTGAGAACCTAGGAGGAGATAATTTTCTCCCACATAAACGAAAATCAAACCCAGGACAGAATCAGACCTCAGAAAAATGACATACAAATGCCTTTAATTTAACAGATATTCTCTGCCACATCTATAGCAAAATCAGTGGGAGATAGCTCTGTTAAAGCAAATTCTGTGATCCTGTAGAGACAAAAAGAAACTTTCAGGTGTGGAAAATAGGGGAAGCATGTCGGTGACTGGAGCCAGTGTTTAAAATAATGTATCCTCAAAGGCAGGCCAGGGCTGTGTATTAATTATGCTTTGTCTATATTTATTTGGGTCCTAGCATATCTAGCCAGTGTATCCCAGCAAATTTTCTGCTTGCACCCAGATTGGGAAAACTCAGTTGCTGTTAAACTGCCATGCCATGAGTGAGTATTGCCAAGTAACCACGTGTGCAGCCATTCTCCTCCTCCTCCTTTGCCTAATCTATCCCAGCACCTTCCAGCTCTGAGTCCTGCATTATTAGGCTTCGCATACCAAAAGGAAACACAGAATAATGACTAATCCAATGTCTGCCACGGGAGTGGTTGTAGATGGTCCTGACTTGTACCAAATAGAAGAAATCAGGCAAGCTCCCTAGCAGCCTCAGTACAGCTTCCAGGGTTGGTCTACACTTCCCATCTGGAAGACAGCCTTGGCTTTGCTGCAGAAACAAAAATCTGCAGTGGTGAGAGGTCAGGGACAAAGCAGGTTTGATGCTGATGCACCATGGCCCATCACTCTGTAGACAGGTGTGCTTCCTGGGGAGGCTGCTCTCCTCTTCTTCTAGGGATGTAAGGCAGGTCTCTCCCTTGCTACATGACCTTTCTGTATGTGTACATGCAGAGCAAGCCTTATTCTTAATCTTTCATATGCATCTGCTCTTTTCTAGTCTCCAGAGCTCACATCCATTGTGTCTGAGCTCTCTCTGCTTGGGAGACAGACACCTGGCATGGATCTTCTCTTTCTCATCCTAAGGCTGTTTAAAAAGTCTTTTATTTAGTAAGAGTCTATTTGCAGTAGGGAAGGGACTTGGTGACTTTTGTGTTCTGGGTTTATGCCTTTCTGTAAAGCAGTAGATATGTAATTGCTCAGACTTCTCATATGAGTGAAATCTCACCCTTTTCCTGGGTTTCTTGCTTGATGACTTACCAAATTTCCAGGGGGACAGAAAAAAGCAGCTCTCAAGCCAAAGGTACTATGAGCATGACTGACAAAGTTTCTTACCCTCCTAATCAAAATGGAGGAGAAATTAACCACTTATAAAGGAGCTTATTACAGTTGTCAGCTCAATGTTTCAAATGAAGGGATGTGTCCACATGTACTTTAAACTACTCTAAAGCAGGCATCCCCAAGCTGTGACTCCTGACCCACTTGGATTTTAGTGAGGTACAGTTTACACATGCCTTTCATGCAAGGATTGTGTTATATCTCCAAGACAGGGAATTTGTCAGGCTGCAGGAGGCAAGGAAATCTGCAAAAATTATGGATGAGAAATCTTATGCATGGAGCTAAACAGCTTGAATTGTCCAAATGAGTCATTGCTATAACCCTTTAGCTTCCATCTTGGAAGCATAAACAGCTTCTGTATCTCAGAATAAAAGCCACATTAATAAAAAAATCAAGAAAATAGACAAAAGGCACTAGTTTCTTTGAAAGGAAGGACTACATAGAAGCAAGCACAGATGTAATTTGACAAGAAATAGGAGTAAAAATCTGTGGCTGTAAGTATGAAAAAGATACATTCAATATAGGAAGCAAGAATAAATTAAATCAGTTTCCATATGTAAGGACACAATATATTAGTTGGAAATAAGCAAAATTATTTCATATCAGACAAAATACTTAAGAGGAATCAAAAAGGCTTTTTACAGGAATATGGGAGGAAAAAAAAATATAGAGAAAATAACTTGATAAGTAAATCGAGACACACATTCCCTGATGAATGGAAAAATATCAAAGATTGATTTGAAAATTAAATTTAACACAGAAATAAGGAGTAAAACAAACTGAAGTCATATATCATATGTTGCATTTTGTGTTTGCTTTTTCTCTAGGTGACCTTTGCTACGTAAATTATGCACCCCTACATAATCCTGCATATCTGTGCCAGGTTTGTGCTATCTAACAAGACTGGCTGAATTCTGCACCCCTGTGTTTGTGTGAACGAGGGTAGAAGTCCACCAACACAATTATTCTGCTTTCCCGGTTAGGAACACAGTAGACTACAAAGGTCTCATCCCTTCTTATCATAAATAACATGACCTACCTGAAGTGGACCTGTTCAGTTTAATACTAGTTGTTTTTTCCTATTTTTCTTCTATAAACCAAGTTTTTAAAGGATCCACTTGCTTATCTGAACTCCTCAGTTCAGATGTGAGGACTGGACTTGCTAGCCTGCTCCCAGCAATTTCCAGACACTCCTGTCCTCAGCCTACCTCTCTCTAACAGAGAGACCAGAAAAGCATCTTCCAGCAGCTGGATACTTAGGTTTGAACTTCCTCAGCCTTTGGAAGCTGGAGTCTTGGTCTCCACCTGCAATCCTCCCCATTGTGGTTGCACAGAAAAGGTTATTGGGGCAGAGCTGGACACAGTCTCTCTGGAATAGCGTCTGCCTCTTCCTTCTGGGTTTTAAAAGTGACTCCTAAACTGGGTCACTCTAAGCTGTTGCAAAGGCAGGTAGTCCTAATTCTGAAAAACTAATGCAGCTTTAATTCTAACAATAATAACAAGAAAAACAACAGTAGTTATAATAATGAGAATGTAATAGCTGGATTATCCAACAGACCTGGTGGAGAGACCTCTCTGCTGATCACTCAGAAGAAGAGATGTCAGTNTATAATGGGTAGCACTGCATATCATAATTTTGTCCAAGGGCATTTCTGCTGTAAAGCTCATCGAATTGAACATAACTTCCATAATGCATCTTTTAAATGTGATATCTTAAATATGCTATTATTTAATAATTAATTACATTTTTAAATGCAGAAAGTTCAATGGCTCAAAGATATTTACTATTTTATCAACACTGATGAGCTCAAAAGTATTTCCCCAGCCATTTCCAGATAACATAAAAATTATTGAACTTGACACACAAAGAAGATCAGGATCAGCTTCTATGCAGAATTGCTCCATCAGCATCAAGACCACTTACATTATGTCTGCTTCAGTACCAACATCCCTGTTCCATCCCATTCCAACTGTGTTATCCAATACTGCACAAGTCCCTTCTGCAGGATGAGTTGCCAGGGTGCAGGATAGTTTTCATAGCTGTCTGGGGATTATGATATTTCTGTTCTTTTGCAAATGTCTTCAATATATGAGCTATCTCTGTTATGCACAGCAGTTATGCTGACAAGGATAGGATTTCCAAACATCTGGTGACTCAACTGGCTTAGGCACAAAAGCTTCAGTTGAGATGCTGAATATCTGAAAACCTTGACCCAAAGGCCAAGATACTTAAATCATGTCAGAGTCAGAACTGTTTGTACTGGGTTGAAATTTTTAGAGGGGGGAGTGAGGGGGGGGAGAAAGTGCACGTTTTAGGAGAACAACTTCATCTGTTTCATAGAGAAGCCTCAGCACTTATCCCACAGAGCACAAGAAAGCCATTTGTTTGACAGCTCTGTTGATTGAAAGCTGCTGTGAATAGCACCAAATAGCCAAGAGCAGCATGGATAGTACAGTTACAATAAGTGCAGGACAAAGCAAGACAAGAGGAGAGTGACCAATCTAGTCTTCATGCCCCTTTCAATTCTTTGCTTTTCAGCTGATTCATGTGACAGGGTCTCCTGTTCGTAGAGAATAAGACTTTAGAACCTCAAACATTTTATTACAGTAAAATGAGCCAGGAATAAGGGCATAGGCTGTCACAGCCAAGGTTTCTAAAGGTAACAGTAGCTACTAAGTGGTGAAAATTTTAGTGATAGTTTGCAAAAAAAGATCATTGAATCAAAATTCAACAGAGACCCCTGAAGACTGAAAATGGACCACTATAATGTCATAATTAAGACAAAATCCTATGAGTATTACAGAAACTATAGAACAGTTAGTCTAACTTCCTTTTTAGTAAAGCATTAGGTACCAGCTTATAGAGATCAGACTGGAACATTTTAAAAAAAGGAAAATGTCTTGATTTAAGGGTAGTCAGCCTTCCTGAAAGAAGCATGATTATGTCTCACTTAGAAAAGTAATAAGGTAGTTGACTCCCATTAATCTTCAATACATCAAAAGGATACATATATCATAATTAAAACTTCAGTGACTGCATACAGAGTCTCACAGTGAGTGCAAAGGGTTATGAGCTGTCAGAAAAATGAAAGTAATTTCTCTGGTATTAATGCAGTATAAGCCTTTGACAACAATGATACTTCTATGAATATCCATGCTGGTTTGCCCATTTAAAGTCAGCAAACAAACTGTTCCACAAGATTGATATTAGTGCCAGCTTATAAATTTCAAAGTAAAATATAGGAAGACTATTTTTACAAGAAGCATTGCCACTTTGAAGAGTATATTTTAAAACTTAGAGAAAACATCAACAAAAATCTCAAAACAAGCAGCAAGTCAGCAGCTGAAGAAGCAGCTGAAAAGCAAATATTTATGAAAACACACACAAATACAGATTTATATTTCTAACCTTAGGCATTCCAGTGAGAAATTATTGACTTTTAAGAATCATATATGATCACAAAAAAGGAAAGCTTCATCTTGCTATTACAGCTCTGTCTAAAAATGCAGGCACTATGGGTTGAATTTCTGTCTCTGCCTTAGTCTCCCTATATGACCTTTGGCAGGTCACTTATGTCTCAGTTTCTTCTCAACAATGTGGGAATCATGTTTCTCTGCTGTGTGGAGTTTATACCAGATAAATTCATTAACATCTGAGCCTGTCAATGCACAGAAATAAGGAGCAAATAAATTAGACATGTATCAGAGAAATTGGTAGCTACAAAAGTCTGTGTTAGTGAGACAGAAAAACAATTTCATAAATATGTTTGATTTGCTTTCACTTTTTTCCTTGACATTTGGAGTTACTGGACTTTTACCAAACTGCAAAATATCTTCCAGCTTCAGTAGCTGAGCTGCAGCCTGATAAGGTAGCAGATGCCACATGAGAGAAGGCACTGGTTCTGCACCCTGGATGCATTAGGTAATTATGTGCAAAACAATTTAGATGTGCAATCCCTGAAAGTGAAATTGTTGCCTCAATCAAAATCTTGAGCTATTCATTGAGGCAGTGAGTGTGTACAATGAATTTACAGTGAAGTATACTGCCTCAATTAAATTTTTTTGTGTGTGTCTACAAGTGTGAGTGCATCCATTCCTGTGTGAATCTATAGACACATAGATACAATTTCTTTTTTTTTTTTCAAGAAACTGGTTGATAAAGCAGTAACAGAAAGTTCAGGTTTGTGTAAATGAAATGGACCCAGCTGGTGAAATATCATAAACCAAAAGTTCATAAGGTCAAACAGACATATGGTTGAAATGCCAAAATGTCGCATTAGTTCAGAAAGTGTCACCACAAAAAGAAATACACAGAAGTATTTCTGATACTCTACAAAAGGGCTAAGAAAGCAATAATATTCTGTCACTGATGTCTCCTGCTTTCTGTTCTTACAGGTTCCAAACTACAACTGGCTCTAGTCAATAACATTGATTTAGCTAATGGGACAGCTCATACCTCAGAATGGAGATGATAACACTTTTATTTTTAGCTGAGAATTTACACTCCTGCTGACTTTATGGTAATCTCAACCTTTCTTCTCATCAGTTTATTTTACCAATGTCAGTTTTTCAGTCACTTGTCTATCAAAAACATCTGTCTTTCCGAAGGTAGGGTGCCATAAACTACACAACTGTCATGATCTCTCTGCAAGTGGTTCTACTTCAAAAAATCAGAAATGTATTCTTGTATTCTCAGTGACAGGGATCAGTGCTTTAGAAGAATCAGATTTGAAGAGTATCAGATTCAAGACAGACTCCATTGGTGCAGCAGGGTCTACTTCCCGTCAGGCTACTTTTCCACTTTTCCATATAATTGCAAATGCAATAGAGTTGATTTCTATGTTAACTCTACCCCAAAATAAGGAGTTGAGAACAGTAAAGAACATCAAGACTTTATGGCTTCTTCCAAGCTAAGATGATTTCACAGTATCACAGAATATGCTAAGTTGGAAGGGACCCACAAGGATCACCAAGTCCAACTCTTAGCCCTACACCGGACCATCCCCAAGAGTCACACCATGTGCCTGAGAGTATCATCTAAACATTTCTTGAACTCTGGCAGGCTTGGTGCTGTGAGAAGCCTGTTCCAGCACCCAACCACCCTCTGGGTGAAGAGCCTTTTTCCAATACTCAACTTCAGGCCATTCCCTCGGGTCCTGGAACTGGTGACCACAGAGAAATAATCAGTGTCTGCCATCCCCTTCCCCTCATGAGGAAATTGTAGACTGTAAATAAGGTTATTGTGTCATTTAAAGCAGATAACTTGAACCAAAGCAATGATCAAGGTGAGATAAATATAGGAAATTTGGAGAACAGAACATGATTATTACCAAAATAACAATGCAGAATGCTAAGTGTTTCTCTGTGCTGTCATCACAGAATCATTTCATGCTTTTTCTCACAGAGAGTTATCAGGAGACTTTTCCATTCTCTTATGGTTGTGGAAAAAATGTCCTAGGTAGGCCCAGCATATCTGCTCACAAGGGCATTGTTGTCAAGAGCTTTCATTAAAACTGGATACTTCCCATGGAGCTCATGTTACTTTTCCAATCATCTGCACAAAAGACATTCAGGATTTTGAGTCTGGAGAAGACTAAACTTGACATTTTTTACAGCCTAGTAGTCAAATGAAAAGTCTCATTACTTTGTGAGTGAGGAACACAAAATGGTTTAGGTTACTGATAATGAAATCTTCAAGAAGTGGATCACGTACCTACTCAAGATGTTAGTTATAGAGCAAGCTAGACAAGCAATTCATCATTTCTGAGTTGTTTGTCAAGGAAATACTGACAAATGTAGAAGAGCATCAGATTCAGCAAGATATATTCTTTACAGGCCACATCCTATCCTTGTGGGACATAAAGGGCAGAAAACACAAAAGGTCATATCAGAAAAGGTGGAAAACAACCAGTACAGACTAAGTACCATTTAAATACAGTTTAAAGAAATAATAAACCATTATATATTTATACTGAATTTTATTTAGATTCTAGAAGTCTATAGAACAAATCTGGACAAGCAGAATGCCTTATTTAAACAAGGGTATTGTTACAATAATAGGTGTATTTAGAATTTGTTAGAAGGAAAAAAAACTTGTTGAGCACTATGGCTACTATATCTATCTAATTAGTTTACTTTGTCAGTAATCTAATCAGGACCAGATTTTAGTCTAGAGCACTACCTTGCCATGATTCATTTGCTAGCACTCCTCATGGCAAGGCAGTAATTTGTGGCAAGAAGCACTCTCCAGACATCTTTATTGGTATATATAGCCTATAATACCAGGGTATGAGGCATGCAGAAAAGATACAATATGCTTAAGTTAAGATGTATGTCACATATACAAATAAGGACACTGTCAGTCTTTTTTCTCAGGTCTAAGCCAAATGCTATTGCTAGCTGTAACTTTGCGACTTTACATTCCCTAACAGGTGAAGTAGGGAGGTCTCAGACTTCTCCCACACTTCAGGAATGAAAGTGTCTGCCATGACCAGAGGTAACACCAGAGGCATCTTTATAATTAAGAGTAGTTCAACATAAAATAGAAGGCAGAGCTAATGGAAGGAGACAGTTTGGCGATGGAAAAACAACTATCCCCTGGGGGAGCCATCCTGTGCTGAAAAATTGGGATAAGCAACAGTAAGGCTACCTTTGTTCAATACAAGGCATATTCACAGGCCTATGTGAGCCACTTTGTCCCAGCTCATGAGCATTGGCAGTTTACTGAGACACAAATAAAGCCTACAAATATGCTACAGATCAGGCTGGACATATAAGATCTACAGAAATCTTCAAGACTTTAATTTCAATTAATGTTTTGCTGTATCTCTTCTGGTCAACACTGTCAATATCCACCAGACTCAGAGAATATGGTGTCCCTTAGCTGCATGGTTACAGCTGACAGCATTGACTGTCAGTGAGATTGATTTTGCTAAAGGAAACGGATGCATTCAAAGCACTGCAGGACCTCAGCAGTGACCATTGCCACCACTGCAGCAAGCAGCCAGTGATAAGCTGTTCACCTTCAGACAGGAGATTCTGCTCCCACAGAGCAGTGGTTGGTAGGAGGAAGTGAGCTGCAGCAATGCCCAAAGCGTGCCCTGTGATGAACTGCATGAATCCCATAGGAGCTGGAAACTTCCACCCCAGCTATACGTGGTGGGAAACTTTTGATTTGTGAATTGGAAAATGTGCATTATTCTTTTGTTTTGCTCCTTGTTTTGGGCATACTTGTCTAAGAGGAAAGATTCACTATGCTTATTAACCTTGTAAGCCTGACCTGTTTCAGCCCTACAATCTCCCTCCACCCATTGAGAGAAAGCTTTCCTCATCATGGTGAACACTGACTATGTTGTCCATGTGCCCCACAATGGGAGAATGGTGGCAAAGTTTGTCTTTAGACTAATGGCTGCCTTATCATGCGGAAAGCAAGTGAAAACAGATAAAATGCAGTATATCCAGACTGTATAAGGTAAGTTAATATTTTTTCTTTTATTCATGCAGAAATAGTTATATCTTACAGGAATAAATGTTCCTTTCTTTCCAGCTGTACTGAAGCTCATTTATGCCTAAAGCCTGCCTAAAAGAGTAGTACAGAAACCATGTGACTAAGGAAAGCAACAAAATTATTTAAATACTTGCTGGTTTTGTTGTATTGCAGAGGATGTGGTTGCAAGTGAATGGTATGATGGCTCATGGATTTCTTATCCAAATACTAGGATTTTTTGGTATTTTGAAATACAGGATAACAAGGATGGGAATCCTGGAGGTCTCAATGTTTTAGCAGCTTATGTTCCTAAACAAAATAGGCAAAACTGATGACCAGGCACACTTGTGAGGGTGATCTGTTTGCGTTTCAAATGCAGTAAGGTTTTAATCTTGTAGCAGTTCACTCATATAGGGCAATTGTAATTCCATGTTAAAATGAACCTTAAGGCAGGAAAAAAAACAAAATAAACAAACAACAACAACCAAAAAAAAAAAGAAAAAAGAAAAAAAAAAGCCACACAAAGAAAATNAAAAACCCAAAAAAAAAAAACAAAAAAAAAACCAAAAAAAAAAAAAAAAAAAAGAAAACAACTGAGCTGGGTATGGGAGAAGGATCTGCTATTTCAATTTCAATAAAAGAGAAATATGTTCCAGGAAGAAAAATTATACTGTGAGATTCTACCTTACTATGAGAACCTTTGAACCTACAATTTAAAATGCAGTTCATTCTATATTCAAGAAGACTGGGGTTACCACTCCATACAGAAGTTGTAGTGCTTTTGTACCTTTTTCTCAAAGGTTGAAATGAACAAGATGTCTTAAAATATAAAAGATTTTACTGATTTCTCTTTGTGTGTCATAAAATTATATTTTTTTAAATAATTTTTTAAAAAAAAATTTAACAGAAACTTTTATTCCCCAGAGAGTAGCTTGGAACTCACCTAAAAATAATACATTCACTCTGGGCTAAGTGAGACAGAATTCTGTGCACACAAGCAGCATGAGCTGTGAGCACAGGAAAATGTGCTCCCTTGAAGATGGCTCAGAAATCCTGGTTACAAAACTTTATTGCATACTAATTGAAGGGGGACAGCTGGAAAAGCAGTGTATCAGCTAGGAAACTAAGCCTGTTACTATGAGTGAGAGATTCATTCCATCAATTGGCTTATTAGCATCTCTAGAAAATGTTCCTTTACTTTGTAGGCTTTTTTTTTTTTTTTCAGTGCATTTCACCTTGAGTCGTTTTCATTAACTGGAGCTCCCCCTCAAGGAATACAATGGGAAATTAGTTTTGCAATAAAAGAGACAGATTTCTCATTTTGACTAAAACAATCCCTATATCCTAACCTACAAAATCTTAGAGATTTTCTTCAGCATATTCCCTTGCTCACTGCTGATAAATAGTTTTCAAAGCAATTTCATGTAGAAGTGAGGCTGTTCTTAAATAAGGAAACATAGGCCAGAAAAGATTAGAACATTGATCTGAGTGACTTTGGGAATTTAAGTATGATTTTACTCAAGCTACAATTCTTGTACTGTAAAATGTCTGATACCCACACGCTGCTGGTAGTACAAAAAGCCTATGTTTTGGCTCAGCCCTGTCCCTCACACTTCAGCAAAGCTTAAATGAGACCTGCTAGATCAGTCATTGCATGGAACTCTTAGCAGCCCACCTCTCCAGCAGCCCACTGTTGGCCAAGGCAGTACACTCAGAAGAGATAATGGACCAGAAAATATCCAGGGTCTTTGCAATCACTTGGCAGAGAACAGGAGAGCAGAGGGGGAGATGCTGGCAGAATGTTTGCTC
This sequence comes from Scytalopus superciliaris, assembly GCA_013400415.1. NCBI lineage: Eukaryota > Metazoa > Chordata > Aves > Passeriformes > Rhinocryptidae > Scytalopus > Scytalopus superciliaris. Next base: position 320,577 of record VXBX01008449.1, on the reverse strand, counting down.
ACTATCATCTTAGTAAATAAAGCTTAAGTCTGACCTGTGCATTATTATGCACTTAAAATCCTTAGATCTATGACAACAACTTTGGAATATTATTTTTAAGGTTCTCCAGGTACCTGGTTCCACTCTTAGCACCCTGTGGTACGGTTCAGCATGGTATGATTAGCTGCTAGAATCTGGTTTTAATTTCACTTTTTCCAGAAAGTGACTGAATTCACAAAGCTTAATCTGATGCAGCATCTCTCACTTGGTTTTCTTTTTAAAGTTGTACAGTAGAGAGAAAAGTAACAGACACTCTTGGCTCCACTAATGTCACTCCAGCAACCCCATTAAAAGCTACACTTTCATGCTATTTTTCTTGTATAGTAATTAGATTTCGTATTTTGCAGGTCCTCACAGTTTTGCATAGGCTCTGGACATATAGCCTTGCAGTGAGAGAGGTAATCATCTTCCCTGCACTGGTTGCTCAGTCCTGAACATCTGCAGTAGGGTACTGCCCCTTATTCCTCCTAAGCAGCCAGAGTGAATGCTCAGTCATTTAGGAGACAGGTTGACAGAGATCTAATAGGTAAGCTTTGCAAAATATTTATTTATTTACACATTTATTTGTTTATTTATTTATTCAACAGAAACTGAAGGGTATACACAGCCAGTGAAACCAGAAGGTTTCCTGGAACCTGCTGTACCTACCTACCTGTACGTATGGTACAGCTGTAGAACCTGCTGAGACTGAAGAGTTGCTTTTGCTCATGTTTAAATAAAAGTATATGAGTAGCAACTGTTTGAAAGTGAAATAAGCTGCAGCTAAATGGTCAGAAGGGGTTTAATTAATTGTGTCAAATTTACTTGATTATTGTTCAGCTGGTGCAAACAAAGCTGCTGTTCTATACTATACAACAAACTCTGTAGAACTTCAAGTAAATATTTAAAATTCCCTATGCTCCCAAAAATTACCTTAATGTTAATATGATCAAAGTCAACTTTAGCATACTTTCTAGCTGTAACAGTATCCCTTTTCTATAATCACCCAGCACAAAAACCTCTTCCCTGTTTCTCCAGCAGCAATTTTTTTCTTGTAGCAGCAAGGACCCCTCAGGTTCTTGGCTAAATTCCAAGTCACAAATAAATGACTTTGAGGGGAAAGCATAAGTTACACCACTCCACAGCTGATAGTCCTTCCCTGCCCATCCACATTTACTGAGCAAAAAAATCAGTGTTGCCTGTCTTTTCTCTATGCTGTGGCCTTTGGGATATGACCTGAGAAGTCCAAATGTTTTAGTCTACACAAGGAGAGCTGGAGGGAAATGGTGAGCAGCTGGGCATGTCTCTACTGACAGCCACATGAAGCCATAGTTTATACTTTGAAAGCAATGCAATTGAAGTAGTATTTTTTATTTTTAAATGTAAATTAAATCCCTCAAGTGAAGGGATACATGTCTGACCTTAAAACTGCCTGACTTTAAAACTGTAGCAATAGCCTATACCCAGCAACACAAAATATATATATAGTTTTTGGTGGGTTTTGTTTTTTTCGTTTGTTTGGTTTTTTGTTTTTGTGGGGTTTTTTGTTGATTGTTTTTTGGTTTTTTTTGTTTGTTTGTTTGTTTTTGTTTTGTTTTGTTTTGTTTTTTTGGGTGGAGAACATTGCTTTTATTGTTCTTACTGTCTTTCTGTTAGCTAACTAAATCCTTTCTTTCCTCACCTACAGCTTCATTTCCATGGACATGCAACACACAGATGTTGCAAACAGTTAATTTATTCTGTCATTACATTTATATTGCATCTCCCCATTATGCTGGCCTCTCATTTGTCACAAATGCAAGCTTGTAGCATCCAGACTGCATCATAAATTTCTATTCATACAAGAAAGAATAATTCTCTGTCCTGTGTCAGCTGGCTTTGTAGTCTGCAAAGGCTGTAGTATCACAGGGTGATTAGAGAGGAAAGGAAGAATTCAGCAAATGCAGTTGGTTTTGCTACTGCTACCCCCAACAAAGTGAGCATTTTTCATTTGTCTCTATAATGAGAGGGAGCCTTCCCAGTCCCAGGTACATTAAGAAAGAATGTATGCATGGGGGTGTCCCCACTGTGCAGTTACCCTAATGTTTTTCCGGACTTTTCAGATGGCTTCCACTGAATTGGGTACATAAAGGAAGAACTAATCCTGCTGAATCAGAAAATGAGAGAATGGGGATACTTCGTATGATTCCCAGTAACTTCATATTACAGTCTGAGAAGGCTGCAGCTCTGAATATATGTTACTTGTCTAATTCCCATTGAAATCAATGGGAATTTGGTGTACAAGTTCAAACAAACTGCATGGGGATTGTGGAGGACCCTGGTGACCAGAGAAAGAGCATTTTCTGTACTATTCAGGTATTTAGAGCCTGTATCTCAGTGCTTTGAGTCTCATCTATAAAACAGGATTATTGAGGCTTCAGAATAAGAATGTGAAACAATTTACAACCTTGTTCTCTAATATGCCTTAAGCTTCTGGTGGTGTACCGTTAAAATTTAGAATCACAAGGAAAAAGTTCTATTATGGAGCAACAACGTTCATTTTAACTGCAGACCATATGCTCAAATATCACCTATCTTTCCATATTGTTAACCAAACTACTGGCATCAGCTTGATTTGTTGAATAAATAGATTAATTAATCTAAGAGAGGCATGGTATGTATCCCCATTATCTTCCATTCCCTGCACAAAAAAAGAGCAATCGTGATGTGCACTTACATTAAATTTTGTCAGTAAAATATGCTTGCTTGATATTGTAGGCATTTGCATTTTATATACTTCAGTTACCATCTGCTAATGGTAATTTAATCATTCAATAAATAACACTAAAGAGAGCAACATTAATGAAGATTGGAGAATTTTTTAATATAATGAATGATTTTTGGTTTATTTCTGCAAACTGCAACTGCAGCCAGCAATAAAGAGGAAAATCCATTAAAACTAGAGCACAATAATGAAAGCTGTTGTTATGGTTCTGGCATAGTGGACGACCAGAGGGATTGTAAATTCCCAGAGTGATGACTTTCTCTACCCTTTACCAAGGAATAATGTGTGAATTATTATGTTATAGACAGATGGGACTACTCCAGTGAGGCTGAGAAGCCTAGAAGGATTTTCAGGAGGCACTCATAGCTTGGATAACCACAATGTCTCCAGCAAGGCAGAAGGAACCAAGGTATGGCCAGACTCTCCTACAGAGTGAAGGCTTTAGATCCCAACTCTAGAAAGAATGCCTTTTAGGGAGGGCATGTCAGGCCTGCTGAATAGTTAAGTCAGCTTGACTACCACACAAGTTTAAATATAAGCATATGGGTTACAGGTTTTTCTTAGTAAATATATGCTGAGATATTCTTATAGGTATTTATTTGCTATCCAGGATTTTGCTTTGATTTTTTGTTCAACCCATCAAAGTATGAAAAATCTTTTTTAAAGTTTTAAACATACACTGAATTTGATCCTGTTTTCTGAGGTATAGCCCAGATTTTTTTCATAAGTGGACTGAAAACTATTATCTTAGTAAAATAGAAATGGGCTTAATCCCAAAATACAAAGTTCAGTTGTCCCACAGTAAATTCCAGTCTGCCTGAGCTCACAACTTCTGCACTGAACATCATTTGCAATTAAAATCCTGGATCCAGGAAATGTAACAGAGTCATGGCATCAGTAGTGTTGTATCCAAGCAATTAGTTAAATAAGAATTAATGATTAAAAAAATTGTCCTATGGATTAGACCACCTACTCTTTTGCCAAGTATTTCCTCTTGGTTATGTCAACAGGAGGTGCTTCTTAGGGTGACATCATGAGCATAGTGTTATCTAATACTCTTTTTTGTTCATCCCCAGCATCTATAATCATCAGGGACTTGGAGGGCACATCCCTGCCCGGTTTTTTACTATCTGTTTGTGGGCACGTTATCAATGGATTTCTCTAATCCCTATCTGAATTTCCTGATATGGTCTGTAACACTCAACCCCCTTCAGAAACAAAATCCAGCAGTATGCAAGATCATAGATTATTGCAGATTGGTTGGATCTCTAGTGACTACCTTGTCCAACATCCTGTGCTTTTTAGGATTATCATCAATGTTAGATTGGGTTGCATGGGCCCTTGCCCACCTGGCTTTGGAAATCTCCAATGGAGATTCTGCAGCCTCTCTGGGCAACACGCTGCATTTAACCTTGCTCTTTCTGAAAAACATTTTCCTAACTGGAATTTCTCTTGCTTCCATTTCCTCACTCCAATTTGTCAACCTTTCTCTTATATCTTTTTTTATCCACTGTGCAAAAACTATTTCTTTCAGTTGTTTTAAAACAACACCCTCCTAATTTCAGTGATTGCCCTTTATAGTATTGTTGTGTGGTGAGAACTGCCATAAGGCTTTTCTTACAGTATGAATGAAATTTCCACAAAAGTGAGAGGATTTTACTCTCCTATGAATATTGAATGCAGTGAAGTGGTCTTTGCTTCTATTGAGGTGCTAAAGTGACTGTATCTCAGCCTTTGGATTATCAATAACCCAAGATAAACTATGACAATAAAATTAAATATGTAACCAGTGGTTCATTCTTGATTGAATGTGGCTGATTACTGCAAAATAATTTATTCAAAATCAACTTTCCAGATGGAGCAGTTTGTAGGCATGGGAATATAAAACATTAGCAAATACTTTGTATGAATGTCCTTCTTTTGTACAAATCCTGAACAACCTGTGGTTGTAGCAAGTTAATACTTCAGAAAGAATTTGCAATGGACCAGTATGTGATACAGTATTTGATGGTCAGCTGTCTCAGACAAGGGTAGCTATGCCCATTACAGCAGGTGGGTCTAGATCAGCATCCTACTGGTGCCAGTCCCACCTGCTTTATCTTGCTTGAAATGTTTACATATGAATGAGCTTCCTCCTGGGAATAAATTTCCTATTCTTTTTTCTCACTCACCCTATAATTTTTTGTCTTTTACTCAAAGACCTGCTAAATAATTGCTCATCAATGAAGTGAATTTTTCCCATTGATTGATGCTGTCCTACTATAAACCCATAAAACAATCCTTCATCCATTCTGGAATCTTCAGAGATAAATAACATCACATCAACTACTGTGCTAAATAATCCTTGGTTTATGAGCTTCCAGCCCCTGTGGACTGAGGCACCATTTCTTCATTATAATTCTAAAATAAAACATAATAAAATATTTTATCATTGTCTTGAGTAAATGATGACCTCTCAGGCATGTGTTTCTAGGACACAGCAGAAGGAAGATTAAACACAAACAATAAATACAGACAATTGTAAGTCGAGCGCAACAATAATGTAAAATTCTCTTGAAAAGAAACTTGCTGTTCTTTCTAGTGGCAAAGAACAAAGGGAAAAAAAATAAATATACATGGAATCATGTGCTATAGGAAGCATGTCTAGATTTTAGTTCATATATAAGACCAGAGGTAGACAAAGATAGAAAGAGTAATGGCAGTAATGGCCAAGAAATTCTGTCTGGGTGCATGTAGCACAAGCAAGGCCTGAAGCACTCTGGATACCAGGGGCTACTCAGTATTACTGTGCCTGTGTTGGGTGAAACAGGGGCATTTGATGGATGAGCAGGTGCAGCAATTGCAGCTCTCCAGGGACTCTTGGTCTCTCGAGCACCAGCACAACCCCTCACTGCAGTCTTTGCAATGTCCAAGTCCGTTACAGATGGGGCTGGGCAGATGTGTGATGGCTGTGGTGACTGACTTCTCAGGCCTCATTGCTGTTCCTGCTCCTGCCCTATGACTCTTCTGTAGCTGCAGTGCCTGGTTTCTCTTTGGCTTCAGGTGATACTCAATACCTGACATCTGAAGGCTCCTACTTGAGTGTTTGGCTACTGGCCAGTTCAGAGGGTGCTGCTGGTGCTGTGGATCTCCAGCCTACTGTTTCTGTCTCATCCCTTTGCATGTCTCAGCTCACAGTCTGGCTGTTGTGCATGTGGATTGGTCACCCTAATGTACATGGGACGAACACAGCCATCTGTGCCAGTGTGTTTTGTCTCCTGTACTAACATCTGGGTGATATCCTGCATTTCTTTCTTCTGAATTGAGGCCAGAGACTTTTTGGGGACAAAAAGATCTCCACTGGATCTCTAATTATTTCTTATACTATATACCAGTCCTTTAGACCCCACAGAATTGTTTTGACAGTGAATGGTCTCTGCAATTTTCATTAAACGAAAGGATTTAAAGTTTTTTCCCAGTAGTCTGAAGGAAAGATGGCTGTTGCCCTCAACGAACTAATTTGCCTGAACCCAGCTGAAGGATGAAGCCAGCTATTCAGGCACAGGTGAAAAGGAACAGAGCCACCCCCGCTACTTTTTACAGTTCATTTTAGTGAATTTAGTTCCCATTGGAGACATGAAAGCAGATGACAGCAGCTATAGCCTGCTTTGTTCTGATTATTTCTGGCTTGCTCTAAAAGTAATTTACTATAGAATAACCTTTGTTAGAAGCTTTGGCTCTGCTATTTTACACAAAGCAAGTATAGCGTTAGCATCCTTTCTACATTGTCCTGAGAAAGAAGAGTCCTCGCCCATACTGAGAGAGTGGATTGCTCCCAGTGCTCCATCAGCACCCGGTCTGTCTGCTAAAACAGCCAGTGAGGTTGCCACTGGTAACAGTGTTTTATTTTGGACACAGAATGGTATTTTTTTCTAGGTCTAAATGTCTGGCAAGCCTATTAATTGTGCTCATTCCAGCAAGAAGTTGAAGAGATGTAGTTGTAACACTTAAGATCCAAATAGTCATTCATTTAAAAGAAAAAAGAAAAAAAGTCCCCAAAAACCAACAACTTGAAAACTCAGTTTCATGCTTAGCACTAGATTAGTCCTTACTACTTTCAAATCCATTAGACTGGAATATTGTTAGACAGAGAAAATGCAACTTGGAGCTACACAGGCAGTTTCAAGGTAGAGTAAGTATTGGACAATTTGTCACTTTATCATTATTTTACTAAAATAAAAGGGGCTGTGCCAGTTAAGGATTTGCCTCATTGCTCTATTAGAATGCCAAGCCACAAATCAAGTAGGAAAGTATTGGTGCTGCTTAAGCTAATCAAATAGTCATGTGAAGCCTGAAGTCACCCGAAATAGTCCAACAGGCTCCTTTAGCCTTGTGTAGCTGGACTCAACTATATCAAGCAGAAGCCAAATGGTGCTGGAAGGCTAATCTATGCATAAACTTAGCAAACCAAACCACTTAGCAGGAAGAGAAAATGAGATACTATATTGTACCTACTTCAGGAATTCATTTGGATGAGAGAGAGCCATGAGTGAACAACAAGCAAAAGTAAATGCATAATCTGAAGAACCTAAGGGACTATGTATTTTAAATTCTGAGGATAAGGTGAATACTGTTGGGTGGATCACTTCACTCTTTAAATTAAACTCCTAGACATTTAACAGGCAGATGCATTTCTTTCCTTCCCAGGGGAGTCAGTGAACGTTTATTTCTCACGCCCTCTTCATTGCAAACTGTTCAAACAATTGCAGCAGAACTTCATCCCAGAGCCAGCTGAACCAAAATATCATCAAAAGCAATTTTTCTAGATATCCATTCTGAGACCCAAGAGTTCTCCTACTGGCAAAAATAGTGGCATTTGGACACAGCCAAGCTCATGCCCTATGAAAAATGACAGGTGACAAACTTGGAACTTGTGAACAATGAGACAAGGCAAGAAAACGGCACCTGCTGTCCTCCTCAAGGCCAGAGAGGATGTGTTACCTTTGCCATTTTTTGCTGTCTGCACTTTCTGCTGTCGGAGTTTTTTGTTCTTTAGTAATATAAAGGCAGGTTTAGCCTATATGGGGAAAAAATGTTAGGCTTAGGATTGCTGCCTTAGCCAGTGTGAATCAAATACTCATTTCATCTTCTGAGAATAAAGGAAGGTGTGTAGTGATGGGGAAGCTTTTAGAATGCAAACCCAGAAAGAAAAGCAGCAGCATTTATTATTATTGCAAAATATATATAAGCAACTCATCAGCCCAGACTGAGCATATTATGTGCACCTTGCATGGAAAGAAAAGGATTAAAGTATAATCAACTCAGGTTTATTACAAAGTAATGACATATTTCTGCTATGGAATTGGCTAGTTATGGATATTAAGTAATTTTTCCTGTTGGTTCAAGGTTTGCCTTTGACAAAACTCAGTTCTTATGACAGACCAACAGCATTTCACCTGGAATTAATACAAGCCATTTTATTTCTATTTTCCTGGCTTTACAAATTTCAGCTACATATTTGAGCATATTCATGCATTAAGGAACAGAGAATTCTTAAGAGACCTGGGGTTTTGTTTTTGTTTGACTGGGAGGTGGTGCTTGAAGAAATTCATAAGAAAATTACAGGTAAGAAAAAAACATCTCTTGGGAAGCGTGCAGTTAAATTGGAATCCTATCCACTTTCCTTCATAGAAAGTGTGTTAAAATGTTATTTTATGTAATTATCCCAAATCGTGCTGGATATGATGAACATCATTGCCTTTGAAAGGGTAGTTGGTCTCCCTCCTAGGAGGACTGACATGGGCCTGCCTGTACACACCTGTTGTCCCAGTGAATAGCTGGGTGATGGAGAACATTGCACCTGCTTTACAGCTGCACTACATCAGCTCATGAAGCTGAAAGGTATATTACACTGGCAGAGAACTGCAATGATACAGGTTGCAGAAAATGTAATAATCAGGACTATATCAAAACCCTCAAAACAAAGGATCATGCTTGAGTCATATAATCATATAAATATTTGGGTTGTAAGGGACCTTAAAGATCATCTAGTTTGAAGCTCCCTGCTGTGGTCAGGGACATATTCCATTAGACCAGGTTGTTAAAAGCCCCATTCAACCTTGCAGGGAGTTGAATACTTTCAGGGATGAGACAACTTCTCTGGGCAACCTGTTTTGGTGCCTCATTGTCCTCACAGTGAAAAATTTCTTTGTAATGTCTAATCTAGACATACCCTCTTTCAGTTTGAAGCCATTCCTCCTTTTCTTATCACTACATGCCCTTGTAAAAAGCTTCTCTCCAGCTCTCTTGTAGGTCCCCTTTAGGTAGTGGAAGGCTGCTATGAGGTCTCCCCAGAGTTTTCTCTTCTCCAGGCTGAACAACCCTACCTCTCAGGGCCTGTCTTCACAGAAGAGGTGCTCCAGCCCTCTGATGATCTTTGTGACCCTCCTCTGGACCTGTTCTGGCAGGTCTACACCCTTCTTATGTTGTGGACCCCAGAGCTGGATGCAGTACTCCAGATGGGGTCTCAGGAGAGCAGAGTAGAGGGGGAGAGAATCACCTCCCTAGACCTAGTAGACGTATTTCTTTTGATGCAGGCCAGGATATAGTTGGTTTTCTGGACTGCCAGCACACATTGCCAGGTTGTGTTGAGCTTCTCATCAACCAGTCTTTTTCCTTTCACACATGATACATGAAAAGTGCTGATCCTGAAATGATGAATTACTTTTATGTATTTAAAAGTACTAGTAAATATATTTACTATATATTGTATATATAGTAAACATATAGTTATATATATCATATATCTATATTACTATCAGATGATGTCAAAATGTCTCATTCCACTTTCTTGGCCCTGTTCCTCTCCCTGTAGTTCTCACAGAGAAGAAACCTGGGCAACTAGACCTTCAATACCTGGGAATGCTCATGGCTGCTGCAAAGGAAAATGTTCCAGCAGCCTGTGCCATGCACCCACTGCTGAGGTGAAATGCAGACATAATGATCCCTCTGCTTCTGGATTGCCTTCTTTCAATAAAAGATTGAGCTGTATCTATTTCTTACTGAAATAACTCCAATGAGACTCACCTTTCATGAAAAAACTGTTTATGGGAAGAAAGAATCCAATCTTGATATTGTCAGTGAAATCGCTGCAGACTTAGTTCAGTGTAAGTGGGATCAGAAATTGGGGTATAATTTGAAAACATTTTAAGGGTGTCATTTTCCCCAGCACTCTTTTATCAGTGTCACTTGGTGTGTTATTTATTCACCACACATTATACTGCAGTTTCCTGACCAGACTGTGACATTTTCCAACATCCTTTCAGCAGTATTGTCAAAATTGTCTAAACTAAAAGCTAAAACTTTAAAAAAAAATCGATTTTTCCAGTTTGTTTTAGTCCTATCTTTGCCTCTGGAATCTTTCCAAAATCTATAACAGACTAAAGTCAGTCCAAATTGCCTTCTCTGAATTTCAAAAGAAAGGGAGAAGAAAAGAAAAGAAGCTTTTGGAAGAAAGCTTAGCAAGTCAATTAAAAAGAAGTACAGTCTAAAGAAATGGTTGCATGGTCTAGGGGAAAAAAAAAACATTAGCAGAATCTTATGGAAGACATTCACTTTAAAGTCAGAATTGACATTAAGGACAACAAAAACAATTAAAAAAATAAAAATTAAAAAAAGACGTAATGTTCCTTCTCCTAATGAAAAAGAAAGGAGGAGACCTTTAACATACTCTGTTTGGAATGGCTTTAAAAAAACAACCAAACAAAAAACACCACTGTGTGTCCCACTGGCATGAAACTTTTTGCTTAATTGTGTTGTCAAGTCAATTAAAAAATATCCCTTCTAATAGATAGGGCAGCAACATAATAAACTCTCAGTATGACTTTTCTGAAACAAAACCCACATAGACTTTATGCACAAGGGACCTTCTGTCCAAATTAAGCACTAATACTAAACATTTTGCATTAACACAGCAAGCTCTAAATACAATCAATTATTTTCCTATGTCTCTGCTAGTAGAGATTGCACAGAATACTCTGAGTTGGAAGTGATCCACAAGGCTCATCAAGTCTAGCTCTGAAGTGAATGGCTCATACAGGGATCAAGTCCACAGCCTCGGTGCTCTTAGCGCCATATTCTAACCAATCAAGCTAATCTCAGGATCAGTTAATCAAGCCCAGGACAGCTCTGTGGCACTGATGTCAACTGGAAGAGTACAGCACATGTTCATAACATAAAATTACTTTACCCTTCAAAACCGGATGGCCTCATTCAAACTGCCTATTGGAAATTATCCATAATTGTACTCAATTCTGACCCAAGGCCTATGTTTGGAAGACTGATGACCAGTCTGGGTCAAAATCAGCAAGCACTGACACTTGTACAGCACAAACACTTGAGCTGCAGTGTCTGGGAAAACACCCTGGAACTGTTCAGTTTGCTGCTATAAATGCAGAATTTGCAGACACTGATCCTACAGCAAACACAAAGGCTTATCATGCCATCTTGGTAAGTTTACAGCACAGCTCAGAAGCTCCGAAAATTTCTGAAAACCAGAACTTTGAGTACATCTTCCCTCACTGTCTGTCAGGGGAATAAGGAAGCTGGGACTTGGATATATATAAGGTTGTATGGTAAATGGGGGCTGTCTACAGGAAACCAGGTTGATGGAAAGCCACCTACAGTCAGCTAACAAAAACGCTCAGAAGCATCTCCAAGGTAGGTGCTCTGTCTGGTTGGAACCCACAGCCACGACCTGCTCATGATAGCTGGTGCTTACTGTAGTTTCTCCTGAACTTTTCCTCTGTGGCATGCCTGGAGCTGCCTTTCTCCCTCTGTATAATAGCTTAACAGATAGAATGCTTACAGTGGAGGAAATTTCTGACAGCGGTGGAAATGTAAGCAGCTCTTGTCCCTGATTGTTTGCTCTACAACACTCCCTGTCAGAGTTAAGCTTTGTGATTTCTTCTTTCACTCTAGAAATGGTGAAATTAAAAACAGATTCTGCAGCAGCCAGTCATGGTTGGTGGTGAGCTGTTTCACAGGATATTAGTCTCCTCACTGGAAAGCTATGATTCACTACATGTGGATAGGCAGAGAAGGTTCTAAGACCACCAAAAAGTCACTGAGTTTTAGGGCTCAAATCCTGAAACATAAAGCTTTTCCTAAGCAAGACAGTTATAGAGGTGTGTAACCTGATGGTCTTCTCACCCATGATGACCTGCCTAATAGTTAGAACACTAAGAGTTGTCACTAGGTTTCAAGATCTCCCCTCCCTTCCTCTTTCCTACTCTTCTATCTCCTGATCTCCTCCATTACTCTGTTCTCCCCACACTACCTGACCATGCTCCTCTCCTCATTCCCAAGCATGTCATGACCCTGTTTTTTGTGTCCACTCTGAATACAGGATTCTCCTATGAGCTAATTCAATTGACAAATCCAACACAAAATCACATGTTGCCTTTGCAAGCTTACTTTTTTGCTTAGTGGTTTGGATCAGGATGTGGAGAAACCCAGTGGCTTCAAGACAATCAGCACATCATGAAGCCCTGAGGAGGAGGTGGAAGCCGCAGCCTTTGGTAGTTGTGATTTCTCTTTGGAACTGCATCTATAGGAACAGAGGCTTCCTTCCTCTTCCTCAGACACTATCTCACATCCTCCTAGACATCAGAAGCCACCTAAATTATAGACACAGGTCTGGAGGAATGAAAAGCAACATTGTTCAAGTTTTTTGTTGAGGCTTTGCAGAAGGGAACGCTGGATTTCCTGAAACTGAAAGAGCAAGTATAAGGAGGAGCCCTATGTTGTGCCTATTCTTGTCTCTGTAGTCCAGTCTCCTTTTTATAGATTTAATTGTTTGTTTTCTTGGTCTGCATACCTTGCCTTAAAGGAATTAAACAGGGAGGTATTGCTCAGTTTGTAACTACAAAATAAGTGTTCCCTTCCCCAGGCTCTCCTTTAATATGTGTCTATCCTCATGACTCCTAACACAGCTTCTTGAGCACTTTTATAATAGATTCCCTCATATTTGGCACTTAAATAACTGTATCTAAACATTGTGCTGGTTTTATTCCATTGGCTGCAACACAGAATAAATTCCATTGAGATTTACTGTAGTATCAAAGCTACAAAAATTAAAAAAAAGAGAACTTGTGCAGCCATTGAAAATTATTGCCTTGATAAATCAAAATCAGCAACGAAACTTAAATATTGTTTTAATTATGATTCACATCCCTTAGAGCCTAACTCTGTATGTTCTAAGCATGTGATGATGAGAACAATGCTACTAATAGATATATAGAAATATTTTAAAGCCAGGAAAACTAATCTAATATGCTAAACAAATATATATATAAATGGTTGAATTACTTCAACAAAATGAAGAACAAAGTACACATAACATTTCCTGTTATGAATGACCTATAACTATGCCATAATTGCAAGCAGTATCATTAAGAAATGCTGCTTCCTACTTAGCCACTTCTTGTTTCCTTTGCTATTCTCTTCGTGAAACTGGCCATACAGCCCATGTAATGCATTTTGTCCCATATGTTTCTCACATAGGAGAAAAATATTTCCTTAGATTCTAGGTCTCATATTGTTTTTAGCATATGCTTTTTTAGCTATCTACCCAAAGTGTATAAAAATAAGTGTCTTCTGCATCACATGCAAAAATATTAATAGTTAGCATATGCACAGTTTAGATTTGGCAAGTAAGCTGTAAAACACATTGGCATCTTTTAAATGTTATTTCTTTGTTCTCTAGATCATAAAGATTTGGAAGGTGAGGGGAAATATCTGTGTTTGTTGCTGTTTGCTTCAGAATGAAATTTCCAGCTAACATGGTGGGAGACATGCACTCAAACACAGGAAGAGGATGTAACAGATGTAGTGGCATCTGCTTGCACTTTTGGAACCTTAACTAAAAATGTTCTGAGGAACAATTCCCTGCATCCTTCTCAGTGAGCATCAACTTAGCTACCCATTGATAATGTTTTAAATGTCAACATCCTTCTATCACTGCTTATCAGAGACAGAAGAGGAATGATTGCAATATACCATCAAATTTCCCCACCCCTCAGACTGAAAAAAACCCTTGAAATACTTACCAATTATATTCTGCCAATGCAAGATGAGGCTGTGTCAAGGACACATGAAAGACAGAAGCAGGACTGGGCTCAGGAATCCCAACACAATTTGGAGGGTGAGGTACATATTCACAAGATCATGTATATGCCATTGGTCATCTGATCATATAACACCACTGGGTCTGAAGAAATATTTTTTTATTAAAGGTGTTTTGTTCTTTTTTTTATTGGGGGTATTTTCTACTTACCTTCCTTTATTCTTCCTTCTTTCCCTCTCTCTCAGAAGTGGGAATCCAATAAATTTGCAACCTCAGGATTTGTATGAAGCACAAACAAAAGTCCTTTGTTTATATTCTACATATCTGTTAACAGGAAAAATACTGCCAAAAGTGTACTTCAAAGACTTTCTTGCCATAGCATCTTTCAGAGCTTTTCCTTCCTACTCCAAGGACATTCTCTAAATCAAGAAACTGTATTAGACAGGAGAGTTGTGAATAAAGCTCTGTAAAAGTTCCCTTACAATGGCTTCAAGACAAACTGCCTAACTTTTAGAAAAATATGTGAGAACATCATATATATCATATCATATCATATAATGTGTGCTTGCTAAAAGATATTGAAGCACTGAGATTGGGTGATGGCTAGATACCATGATGGGGTGGCACTGAATAGAGTAGTCACTGAACATGCACTGCACAAGAAAAAAGGGCTGAGGAAAGTATATACAGACACACTAATAGAGTTCTTCTCTCAGGATGCTCCATATGTTATTTACTCCTAAATGAAGTATTTTGTGTCATCCTTTGGGGCTACAGCAAGGATGAAAGCAAGGTTTTATGGCCTGTAACCCTTTCATTTGAACACATCCCAGGAGAAATCTAGTAAAGCAATCCAAATTTTGTCTGTCATGGTGCTATGGTATTAAGTAAAAAGAAACCAGGGCAATGGTCATCCCCCTGTAATCAGCACTAGTAAGACTACACCTTGAATTTTGTGTTCAGTTTTGGGCCTCTCACTACAGGAAAGACATTGGGGTGCTGGAGTGAGACCAGAGAAGGGCAAGGACTATAGTGAAGTCTGAAGCACAGATCTTCTGAGGAGTGGCTGGAGAAAAGAAGTTTCAGGGGAGCCCTTGTCATTCTCTTAAGCTGCCTGAAAGGAGGTTGTAGCAAGGTGGGAGTCAGTCTCTTCCAGGTAACAAGAGACAGAACTAGAGGAACTGGCCTCTAGTTGCATTTGGATTGAATATTAGAAAAAATTCCTTCACTGAAAGAGTGGTCAGGCATTGTAAAAGGCTGACCAGGGAAGTAGTGGAATTGTCATCCCTGGAAATCATAGAATCATTATGGTTGGAAAGGATGTCAAAGATAACTGAGTCTGGCCTTTGACCAAACAGCACCATGACAACTAAACCATAGCACTGCGTGCCATGTCCAGTCATTTCTTGAACACTTTCTAGGGAAGTGACTTCACCACCTCCCTGGGCAGCCTGTTCCAATGTTCCATCCTTTTGGAAGATGACTAAGTTTGTTGTCTGTACTGCTTCAAGAGTCATCAGGTATGGAAGTACAGTGAGTTCTTCCTGTATGCACAGTGAACACTGAAACACACCTCTAAATGACTAAAAACACACAATAATTAAAACTCCAACACTTCTCACTGACAAAGATTCATTTATATATAATTACTTGCTGTGAAATATAGTCCCCATAGAAAGTCACTTCAAAGCTTAGAGTAACACTTCAAAATTATACCAGACTTGTCTTTAGATGCAATAGAATTCAATATTTTTCTTCTAAAAAATCACCAAGAAATGTGATTTATTTCTCCTCTCTTGAAAAATGTCAGGTTTTGGCATTAGTCTTCATCAGCCTTTGGAAACTCCTTGAACTTAGACAATGTAGAGGATCTGTCCATTGTTCAAAATGAAGCAACTTCATTGGGTGGATGCTCCTAACTGGCAAATTTATTATCTCTTCTTTTCAAGGGCTGAATTTGAAAAGAATTTTTTCCTTTGTTTTTTGTTAAAGAAATCTGCAGCTACTTGTTTCCCATACCTGGAATAGAACGTAGGCAGCTTCATATATTTAGCTTATGGTTCAAAAATGCAGTTCATAACATTGTGAATACTGCATCCCAACACCTTAGTATGTTTAATCATTGCCAACTGAAAATCTGAATCCAGGGACAATTGACAGACAGTCTTAAGTCCTGTTTTAATTCAGGAGTCCATGAAGTAGTGGAGAATTAGGCCATCAGGTTATGGATGACAGAGGAAGCTCAAGTTTTTGTCTTGCCCAGGACAGAGTATTAAATACCTAAGTTGAAAAAAAGGATATGAGATTTAGTTCTGTTACTTGCTTTTCATGTTAGAATTAGAGTGTTTGGCTTCCACTATATATTGCTTTTAAAGTCTAGGTCTCTTGGGAGACTAAATATATATTTGGAACTGTTAAAACTTTTGACATAAATACAGTAGCAGAAATAACTACCCAGTGCTCTCAAAATAGGTTTGGCTATTTAAGTAAACTGCAGTGAAACTCAGTAGTTTGGGGATCACTTGGAATGTAACTTGTCCAGATCTTCAGCTGGTATAATTAGCTAAGGTGCTAAACCAGCTGTTTGCATAGACATTTAGGCTTAAATAAACCATGTTTGAAGAAAAGGAGAAAAAAGATGCTTGACAGAAGCTAGCTAAAGCTTAGAATTTAAGAATTCATCCTCAGACCCTGAACCAGCTTTCTCCCTCTGTATCTCTCATCAGCTCAATGCGTTTTTTTTTTACTTGCCTCATCTCTTCAGGCAGGGAGTATCAAAACCTAAAATACAGACATGACTGCCTACCAGACTTTGGAATCTGTGATGCTGGGAAGAGTGAGAGACCATACTTGGGGTTGGAGATAAGAAAGAATCAGGCTAGATTTAGACTCTGGCTATATGTAAAATGCAACTAGTCACAACTTCTCAGCTATAATTTGGCCAAAGCACAGTGCTTGCTTATCACTCCTGATCAATTTAGAGGGCAGTCTTACATCATTACATTTACTCTTTTTCTTAGCTTTCAGCCTAATGATCACTGACTATTACTGTAATATCATAAGAGTACTCAGCAGATCTGACTCGCCGTATTGCTCTTTTCCTTGAAGAACACTGGCCCCAACAGTCTTATCACTGGTGGAACACTCTGAGGCACTTCCCACACATCTGGCTATCTGATCTTTGTCCACAGTGGCATTCTGATGGATGTGTCAAGGGACACATGGATCCACTTTTCTTTTTCCAGGTTGCTGGGCTAAAACTGATTAAAAACCAAACAAAATTTAATGGGGAATAAAAAAATGTAACTTTCTCCTTTTTGGTTTTTTGTTTGTTTGGTTGGTTGGTTGGTTGGTTTTTTGTTTTTTTCAGTTTGCCCCTTAATCACTTCAATGGCAAGAAACATGCTTCATCCTGCCCTTCAAATACTTTGCTCTCCCAGATACCACCTGCATGAATATGATATTCCTGAAACAATCTGCTTATCAAGTTGGGTGAGGTGAGGAAATAGGAATATTATCAGAGATGTGAGGATATAGCCAGCACATCAACTCCAATGGCTCCAGGAAAAAATGATGGCAGAAAGGTGTAGAGAAGAATTTGCTTCCTTTACTAAAGGCAGTGTTCCATGAAAAAGGACAAAATACGCACAGTATATATGATGCAGTATTTTCAGCAGGATACAATGTGACACAGTCTTAGAGTTAGTTACCAATAAAACACAGGTCCTAAAATGGGAAATTCATGTGGTTTCTAGAATGTAATATTGAGTCAGTGGGATAGAATGGATATTTTGGTATTTGGGAGAGATAATGATTTTTATTTTTTTTTCCCAGTGGACTTCCTGAAAAAAAAATAATAGACGCTTAAAAACTTCTAAATTATTACCTTTTTTGACTAGATTTAAGAGAAGTAACAAGAAACCTTTGCTTACTTTTTTTTCTGTTATTTGACACACAAGTTTGCTGTGCTGCAAAGAGATGTTGTGGTACATTGCACCTGTGATATATTCACTCTAACAACAGATGAGGAGAGAAGGAACATTCATGACTCTGCAATAATGAGATTGCTGATCCATAACCTGCTGGTAATTCCCACACAGTAAAAAAAAATTCCAATAGAATTGCCAAGAATCTCATCTGCATGCTGACAACTGCACATCTCCTCAGATGCATCTATCCTCAGATCACTCTTTCTGGTTTTAAACCTTATATTGGTATGGCTAAAGGAGTGGCAAGCGGTCTTGTGCTCTGAGCAGTGAACTGCCTATAGGCTCCAGAATTCCATTTATTTTGTCTGGTTTTGTTCATAGGCAATTTTTTCATGGCCAAGTCTCAGTCAGAGAGGAAATTCAACCTGATAGTACCATTTCTATGAGAAGTTTGCCCCTCTTTTCCTTTAATTGTTTTCTAATAGATATAAAAAAGTATGTAGATATAGCTTTATATCAGATTAGTCTCCACAGGTTAGAATAGGTTTCTATTGAAGCTAACCCACCACTGTCAAATTGAAATATTTATACGTGCCTCACAACTGTATAAATTGGTTTTAAATTGGCTTTAAAATAACTTGGTGCATTTTTCTTTTGCAGATATATCTTTATTTAATAACACTTTATGTGGTACACTTAGTGTGCAAAAATTAGCACTGACAGGATGTTTGCATAGATGGTCAGTGCTCACTGGTTTTTGTTTGCTTGGGATATCAAGGGTTAATTAAGGAATCAGGCAGAAGAGTGAATCATGCAGAGACCAGAATGTCTTATCAGCTGCAACCTCATAGCTCCTGAGACAAGAAATAAGTGATTTGTAGGTTATAGCAGTTCAAGGCTCATTTTTCAGGATTTGCTGAAGAACTGTGATACTCTGCACAGTGCTCATCCATGTCCTGATACACTCATCTGTGGACTTTCTACCAGCACAGTTTCCCACTAGCATGCCACAAGCTTCCCACTACTTACTGAAAGCAAAATCTTACCTGTGTATGTCCATACCAATTTCTGTAAACTATGCTGCTGCTAAGAACAAAAAAAAAAAAAAAGGAAAAAAATTAACCCTAGCAATTTGTAAGCATACAGAGATATTAAAACATCATTAATAGGTTGAGAAGGCCTGTCTGCTACTTTACACAAGTTCACCTTCCACCCAGCTTCAGTATTTAGCTCAGAAGTAGATAGGATAAAACAAAGTAAAGTAGACACCAATAAGTCACAAGTACTGTGCTTGATAAGGAGATCTGGGGCTCTGGGAAATTGTGATGGATGGTTACTTTTTTAATCTATATTTTTTGAATGTCATAAATATCAGTCAGACTTTCCCTAAAAAAAAAAGTCTGTCTTTCTTCAGGCATTACCAGATGCAAAGAATATCATTCAGTCATCTCACTGAAAGCTAGCCTAATTTAAACTGATCTGTCTTTGCAAACAATGAGCACAGGAGGACTAGGCACTCTAGCAGTCACCAAGAAACAGTATTTAAACTGAAAAACCTAGTGACAAACATCTAAATTCTTGTAAACATGAATGCATACTTTCTTTAGGTGTGGCAAAATTTTCAATACAAATAGGAAAGGTTATTTATATTACTCTTATTATACTATACCTACCATTCCAGTTTGCTTCTAATCCACCTTTCTATTCCTAACAACTCATCAAAAAGTAAGCTTTCAAAAAAAAAAAAAAATTTGAATATTGATGCTTATAGCCATTTTTTTTAAGACAGGCATTAGAGCTATTGAATTATATATGCCACTTTGAATAAAAACTGCATCTGCATTTACATGCTGCATACTGAAGACAAACTTCCTGGCTATCGGAATGCCAGGCACCCAACTGCAGGGGCAGGACAAATTCCCTCAGCTCCCAGACTTGTACAGCATTAAAACAAAACCACTATGAGTCTTAGCACTTTCCAGCACTAAGTAAGTAAGAATATTCAACAGTTTACCCTCTTGAAATTCAAAAGCAGTTAGTAGACAGCAATATTTCCAGTGCTTATTGTACAAATAAGGGAGAAAATCTGAACATCACAGTTAATTTTCTGTTTAGTTCTCTTTATCTATTTGTTATTTAATGACTTTGATATTCTAAAGTGATTTCATTAGTAAGATATCTGTATGATGAAACTTGTGTTTCCTTCTCAGGAAAGCGGCCCCAAATCTATATTTACTTTTACACTTTCTAGAATTCTTGCAAGGTCTATCAATAGCATTAACAGACAATAGGACAAGTCAACAGTATTGTTTGGGACTTTTTCCTTACATTTACGTTTGTGTGATTATAAGTTTGCAGCTGTGAATGCCTATTAAGGTATCACCTGAAAATGCTTATTTTCACAGATAAAAAGGGGCGAGGGGAAACTAGGGAAAAGATTATGGTTAGGGATAAAAAGGAGGAAGGGGTTAAGGTGTACTTACTGGGGGTTTAAGGGGTAAGATCTTCTATGAGGAGATGAATTAATTGATGTATTTTGTCTGTATTTCTGGGTTAAGTTAGTTTGGAGTTCTGTGTGGTCTGGAATGAAGTAGTTTAAAAGGCTCTTTCTGTCCTTTGCTAGTAAGAAGAATCATCAGTTCTTAAATTAGCAATTTCCTTTGCTCTTTTAAGGTGTTTTTTTGTTTGTTTTGTTGGCTAGGTTTTGTTATGGATTTCATTTTTCTGTTTTGGTGGGGTTTTTTTGGGTTTTCTTTGGGCTGTGAGGTTGTTTGGGGGTTTTTGTTTGGGTTTGTTTGTTTGGGGTTTTTTTGTTATTGTTGTTTTTTTGTTTGATTCTGTTTGTTTGGGTGGGGTTTTTTTGTGGTTGTTTGTTTGTTTGCTGGAGTTTTTTTGTGTTAACTTCATTGGTTATTGAATTCTGCTAAAGTGAAGTGAGGTGGCCATATCTGTGTGAGTATGCATGGGGTGTACAGTTAGGGTAAGCAGTGAGCTAGGTGATGGCAAACTTTCTAGCTATATATTTCTGCTTCTAGATTATGCAAGGAGAGACAAGAAAGGCAATCTATGCATGATTTTTGTAGTATGTAATGCCACTCTTCTATAGCAGCTGCCAAGAGAAAAAAAATAGATGCTCTAGGTCCTCCATTTAAGCCCTCTGTTTTAAACATATCTTTTATGTGGGGGGTAAGATCTTCTGGATTTGAGAATTCTAGAATGCTTTTACATAAGAAAACTAAAGGGGTAAATCTTATAGAGGATTTCTTGTTCACTATTTGCATAAGCATTTCCTGAGCTGTCACAGTAGATGTGATTTAGGAGAAATATATACAAAATAGTAATGCTTTCTATTGCAATACTGGTTGCAAACGTTGAAGCTGAAAGATACTCTTCTGTTTAAAAGACCTTTATTGATAGCTTTTCTTTTTCCTAAATAAAAACTGTCTAAGGCTCAACATAAATTTTCTGTGAAAGCACAAGCTAGTGTTAGTATAATGATGCAGAGACAGTGTTAAAAAAAAAAAGCTAGAATTTATTCAGCAACAAGCACTTATAGGAGGGTATAAAAAATATCTTCATTATTTTATAAAGTGTCTGTATATTGCAACATAGTAACCTGAGATACTTTGTTATGCAGTCTTTTCTGGTTTTGAACTGGCCTGGGACTCAAGTAGCTGATGTACATGCCTGTTTACTATGGGAACTGATGCTCCAGAGTTTCTTGCACATCATTAGCTTTTGTGTAGCATGGCTGCTATGCTGTTTCCTCAAAAAGCAGGAGTAAACGTATCTGCAGAACTTGCATTTCCAGAAGTGAGATTAGGCTAGGAAGTCTCCCTTGCATAGATACCTGTGAAGCTTGATGTTTAAACTTTGCTGAGCTTTAAATCTAATAGTGTCCTTACTGTCATAGTGAATTAACTGCAAATTCATTGAATGAATTCTTATCCTTTTAGCTTTGTATGTTTGTTGATGGCTTGCTCAATTAGGGTATGAGTTAGAATTCAAGGAGCTTCTCTAAATGAGAACTACAAGTACTTAAATTCAGGTGTTAGAAGAACATGTGTAGTAATTTTTATCACAAAACCAACATAGTTTCTCTTGATTTAGCCTATTCAAACCAAAGTAAGCTATTCGTTTATGAGGTTGAGTACCAATCTGAAACTAATTGTACAACTTACTAATGAAATTATGAACTTTTTCTTCAGCTGAAGTACCTAATAGGAATTTGGACCATATATCTCTGCTTTTGATGAATTCCCTATGTGGTGCAATAAAAGTATTCCAAATATTGAGCCAGCTGATGTGCTATCATACTATTTGGATGGAAATGTTTATCAGGCAACTACAAAATACTCAATAGCTTCATTTCAATGGTCAAGGAAGCATAAAGTACATTGGTTACCTAATACAAAATAATGTATGAAGTTTCTGGAGTCCAATCTAAGTTTGTTCAAGTGGTGACAGTATTAACCAGGCTGAGATTAAAAGAAACTTAGTGATAAGTGAATAATATCATTCCTGTTATAGCTTAATAATGCCATGCAGGTATTTTGCTGCAGTTTGCACCAGGAAACACACATCAACTATATGACAAGCTGTAGAAATCGATTTTGTATATTATTTCCAAGAGGAAAAATTTCCAAATGGAATATGACAAAAGCTTTTTAAAAACACTACACCACCTGCCTACATGACAATATAGAATTCTTGTTACAACAAGGAGAGGGGTGGGAGGGCAGGCCAGGTCAGCAGGCAAAATCCAGAACTTTTCTTAGCATGTCCTAGGCTTTACCCTCAGGTTGTTGCATGCATACATGTTGTTAACAAAATTATTTTACAGCTTGTTCTCTCTAACAGTATAAAATGAACTTTTTTTTTTTTTTTTTCCTGCTACAAGGACCCAGATTCCTGTTAGTTATCTCTAGGGCTGGAAATAGTCTAATTCTGGGAACAAAGATCTAATATGTGTTTGGGCATGTACTGCTTTTGATGAGTGTCAGACTATATAAATGTCTACTTGTTAAATAAAAAGGTACATCTGGCAATAACCAGGGGTTTTAGGTGCTTTTGGAGACTCCAATTAATCAACATACCTTGGTCAAGAGTTACGAGTCCAAATCCCTAAATATAGGACATTCATGTCAGCTGAAGAAATCTTCAGCGTAACTCATGTGCCTCCTCAGACTCAGATGTATCAAGACCTCCAAGTTCTAACAAGTATGAACCCTGTATAAATGCTAACGC
>VXBX01008449.1:224186-296567 GCA_013400415.1 Scytalopus superciliaris | reverse complement strand
CCCCCGCCCCTCCCGCTGCTGGCGGTCCCGGCGCCGCGAGTTCCCGCTCTCCCGCCCCCTCCTTCCCGCCTCCCGAGCCGGCTCCGCGCTCTCCTCGGCCTCTCGCTCCCTGCTCTCGGCCCCGGCGCGGCAGCCCTATGGCGTACAGTCAGGGCGGCGGCAAGAAGAAAGTCTGCTACTATTACGACGGTGNCCGCTAAAAGACGAGAAAAAAAAAAAAAGTAAAAGTTAAGACACTCCCCTCCATCCGCTGAGCACGGAGGCGTTGGTGTAGCTGCCTCGTCTGGCTCCTCCCCTGCAAAGAAAGTCCAGGCCATGTGTAGCTCCGGCACCTGGTGATTGTTGGGCTGAGGCCTTTCCCTTGCTCTGGCGTTCGCAGCGAGGCCTGGGGCGCGAAGGCACGGGGGGCTCTGTCCCTCCCCAGCTCCCCGGGTGGAGGTCTGGCTCCCGCGAGCCTCCCGCCCTGCACAGCGCGGAAAGTTGTCTGCGTGGGTGTTTAATAATAGTGAAATTTGAGTTGCTTGCAGGCCCACCGAGTTTGCACCCTTGTCTGGTGGGGACACGGGATTGTGATCTGCCTTGTCAGTCATGGCGAAAAAGTACGTGAAGCTTGTGCTTGGTTTCAGATATTTGCAGCAACTTATTTGCGATTTTCTCTGGCCAAAGCAGCAAGAACTTTTCGTTTTCTTCTTCAGCTTGAATTCGTTTGTCTCTTTTTGCAAGATCGTTGGCCAGATTAGTTAAGAGATTCGATTTTTTTTTTATTTTTTTAATTGCCTCCTATCCTGTGCCATGGCATCTCGGGCTGGTCTTGGTAGTAACCAGGAGGCAGAGGTTGAGGATATTTGGCAGTAGCGCTTTGGTGTTTTCACCATTTTGGAAATGAAGATGAGTGGCTAAACCCACTAAGATATCAAAGATGTCTGTTGCTGTGGCAAATCAGCTATTCTTTAGAAATGGCAGATCTTGTGGGGCCTGTCTTGCTTTTTTTTTTTTTTTTTTTCTCAACCACACTAAAGGAGGCAGAGTGGTGGTTGCCGCCCCCTTCTCTTTGTTGCTAGCTCTGGTTCTTTGTTCAGCCTAAAGGGGAAAGGAGGCCCCTGTTAGGGATAATTTTGGTGAGGCTGGGATCTTACTGTTCCTGGGGAAGAGGGATCACTTTTCACCTTGTTGAAAGAAAGGCAGCAGTGGTAGTTAGTTAAGAAGCTTTTTCTCTGTAAATATTTGCTTTTTTTTTTTAATGATCTTTCTTTCTATTTTTTTTTTTTTTAAGAAAATCAGGTGGCTATAGTTTAGTAGCCACCACATTGATACATACAGTTTTTCTGTGATCCCTGGACTGTGGTACTCGATGCTAGGATTAGAGTCCCATTAACAGCCAGAAAGCTATGCTAGTGAAGAGAGGGGAGAAACTGCAAGAGGAAGAAGTTTGGAGGTGGCAGGATAATGGCGACTTAAAGCTGTTGGAGCCTATATGTTGCTTGAATATGTAGACTAGGATAAAAGCAGTTAATAATGTAGAGAAAATAGTATGTGTTGTGAAAATTACTTAAATGCTTTATATGTGACAGAATCAGCTTTGGAAATGTTTTTGATGTCTCATTTATTTTTATTGCCAAATCCAACACTTATTTGGAAATAAATGTTATTAGAAGAAATTTTAGAGTTAATATCTGCAGTAAATATTCCTGATGCTAGTGTGTGGTTCATCTGGCAATTCTGAGTATTTTGTACCTGTGTTGTACCAGCAAAGTCATTGGATCACAGTAAAGGGAGTGTTTGAAGCTTTAAATAACCCAAAACCAAGAAAATACAAAGGTACCTCAAACACACAACTGAGATAGTGGTTTATCTGTAAAAGATTGTTATAACTGAATAAAATACTACTTTTTGTCATAATTAGCCCTCCACACATACTTTTATTCTGTTTCTTGCAAAGTATACACTAAAAAGTGTTGAGAAGTTCTAGAAGCTATAAACTTAGCTTCTGAGATGCAGTGAATTTGTTGATGCTTTTTGTGAAACTCATTGTGATTGTCACATAAGGCTGCTTTTTTAACNATATATGTATATATGATTAATAGTTTTAATAGCCTTCATACTGTACTGAGAACTAACAAACTTTGAGGAGACAAAGCTTGATTTCATTGCCCACAGTTTGCTTGTAATAGACAGCCAACCACATCCAGTTTGTGGAATCTTCTTTGCTTGTAATCGTGCTCAGGTCATGAATTTCATTTAAGTTTGACCCAGTGTGCATACTACGGGAAGAACTAAAAACATACAGATTAAAATACTCTAGTGATCTTATTTAAAATATTTTTAATACATGCTTCTAGTCTTAATATGTATATGGCCTTAGCTTAGCAAAGTATATTCCTCACGCTCCTTAGAGCTATCCTAGATGTGGAAGGATATCATAGTTTTTGTTTTAGTCTCTTACCATGTATCTTCAGGTTGCTGTCATGGTCTTGCAACATTGTGGCTCAGATAGCTCAACTCTTCTGGGATAGGTATGTATTGTGCAGTTGCCCATTGCAATGAGAAAAGGACCAAGATGGTCTTTCCAGCTTTGTGCTCCAGTACAGCAAAGCACAGTTTTAGAAAATCGTGCAGCAACTAGCATGGTTACAGTCAGTGAGTGTATTTATTCCATGCCAGTGCAGTAGCAGTGTTGTTTAGTTCTCTGTTTATGTAGAATTTAGTGTGGGTGTTCAAAAGGCTCTACCTTCATGAAAAATTTGAGAGATCTGCATCAGAGTGTGGTTGGTTCCACCCATAAAGACAAGACTAGACCTGTTTTAGTAGGGCAGTATGTTACTATAGTTGGACATTGTCTAAGTAGCATTTCTAGTTAAAGCTTACATCTGCAGATAAAATGAACTTAAACTGAAGTGTTTTCTGGAAATTCATCAATACTGTGTGGAGTGGCTTCCAAACAAGGTGGTGATGTCCAGCCTCTGCTCAGGGCTCAAAAGTCAGAGCTTTGCTAGTCTTCTGCTGTTTGCTTAATTTTAAAAACAGAACAAAATGCCCAGGCCTTCAGATACTAGTGTCATAATTTTAGGCCTGTTTGGATAGCTGTTTGTTGGACTGGTCAGGCACTGATGATCTTTTTTACGTTCATATTTTCATGAATTAACCCCTTACTATCACTGAAGTCAATTTAGTGTAACTACTGCTATTAAGATCTTTTTTTCCACATGATTTCCATTGTGGCAGTTAGGTTTCTGCACACACAGTGCAGTTCTGAAATACCTCATCATTCATGGCAACTAAAAATAAGCAGCATTGTGGTTCTGAACATAACAATTTATCTGTTCAAAGTTACAAAGTAATGTAACTGTCAAGTTCCAAAGTATAACAAAAACAAGTGTGTAAATGTCATGTCTTGCCTCTGTTCAGGCACCTAAGACTGCTTTGTAATGGCTAAATTTAATGGTCTTATTTTTCTGTATATCATAGTAACCGGAGAGAGTTAATATACTTTTCTGGGAACATAGCAGCTTTTGTTGCTCTGTTGTGTGTTTTTGGACAGAATTGAAGTTCCTTTAGGGCATGTAGCCTCTTGTATTTTAATATGTGTTAGAATGTTATCTGTAGGCCTTGCTAAAGTCTCAGATAGAGAAATGGCTGTCTAAAACTTACGTTTATCAAAGGAATAGTGGCTTTATTTTTATTTGATAACTCTTCATTTTGGCATGTAACTTGTATGAATTGAGAAGCAGTTTATATACATATATATTTGACCTCAGAACATGACAGTGTATGTAACAGTTTTCAGGTGGGTCTTCTGGTCACTTGTTGGTATTACATTTTGCGTCATGTGATGAACAGTGCAGGGCAGTAAACTCATACTAGCATTAAATGGGCATTGGTTTGTCTCTTTTGGTTAAGGACTCAATTTTCAGAAATTATATGTTTCTACTTATCAATGAGAGCCATTAAGCTGACATTTTTACTGGTATAAAACAGGAAATTTCAGTCTTTGAAGCCTTGTTGTGAAAGATTAATAGATTTGCAAACTTTCTGCATATACTACTTTGCAATTTTCCCCTCCGCGTCCTCATTCAGTCACGTTCTTTTCTTTTGCGCTTTCCATGTGTGTCCACACTGGTAAGTGATAAAAATATGCTTGTAACATTTCTGTATTATTTTTACCTTTGTATTAATAAGTTTAGGATCAAGTACTTATACGATCTGCAGTAATGGTATTGTATGCTTGGCCTCACCATACCCGTTTCTCATATATGGGCATACCTTAATCAGAGTTAGTCTGGCCCTACATCCCAGCCCCACACACACTAGCTCTTGGTATACCTTCCTCTTCTCCACAAAGTGCTCCAGTAAGGGTGTGATATATGAAGAGGAGATACTTGAAGTGTTTGTACCAGGAAGCCACCTTCTTCTTCACTGGCTAAAGGAGGAGAGACTTTTGACAACTTTGCCTTCATCACAGGATGATGTCTTCAACATGGGTCCACTTTATGTGATGTTGGTTGAAAAGCAAGGCGCTAATGAAGAAAGAGGAACTTATTGTGTATCTTTTTGTTCCCTACCTATGCCTACTTAGGCATCACTACAGTCCCTTGAAACTTGATAGGTTTTTTTGGTCTATATGTTTGAATTTTTTTTTAATCAGGCTAATGCCAAAACCCTTTTTTGTTGCTGATGCTAAGACCTGAAAGATTTAAATGGTATTGTATTGCCTGTTGCTAAAGTGTAGTATTGATACCTATTGCTAGTTACTATTGCTGGCCTCTAATCTGGAAGGATCAATATGCTTCTGCCAGATACTCACCCATAGATCTTCTATTTGAATATTTGCCGACATACCAATTCTTTTAAAATTCTCTTTTCTGGTGAAAAATAAAGTGAAAGCTAAAAAGTATGCTTAATTTATTGATTTACTTACTTAAGTGTCTGCTGCAGTGTATGGTATATAGAATATGCACAAGTTTGTTTAGGTGATTAATTGCAGTATTTTGAGGCTATGTTGCAAGTATATTTGGGAAAATTTTTTTTTCTCTATTACATATGGGAAAAGTAACAGATCTTACATTATATGTAAGATACAAAATACTTCTTAATTGTCTGCTTCCCTATTTATCAGCATTCTAAGTAAAATGTCAGTGATGACTATATAAGCTGAAGTAGTTAAAAAGGAAGTGATCTATTGCAGAAAAAATTCTTTAAGCCACAAATGCATTTGGAATGAGGTTTTCTCAAAAGCTTCATATTATTTATAGTCACTATTGTCTTAAAAATTTCAATTTAAGTTCTTACTGGCTTGAAGTTTTTTTAAAATCTGGGATTTAACAATAACTACAAAAAACAAAGTAGAGCTAGTAAATGGTTAGCTTTCATGTTCTGGGCATTAGTTTCAAAGGGCTGTGATAGATTTTTTTTTCCTAAACACAAAATATAAAAGGTATTATTTCATAAAATTCTTGAAAATGTTTTTGCTGTAAGGAAGGAGTTTGTTTATACTCTTAATACCTTTTGTTCTTGACCTGCATGTGGCCAAACCTGCAGGCTTGCAACAAGTACCCGCAGACTCCAGGTTTTAGTAACTGACAAGTGCTAATCTTCTACTTAAGTATACAGGTTAGAAGGTCCAAACTCTTCAAATTTCTTAACTTAATGCTAAGACTTGGTGTTTTTATTGTTGTGGGATGGCAAAGAGCTAGGTGTTGAGGGGTTGTTTTTCTTAAGTGTCCTTACTCTCCTTGTCACTTTAAAAACTGAAAGCTTGAAGGATTTTAGAATGCTTCAAGATGTGTAATCTTACTGTAATACTTGTTTTTCTTGGTAGTTGGTGATGCTACCGCAAGCTGACGTTTACCCTTCCTCCACGAAGCTCATGCTGAAGAGGTGAAACTAAAGCTATTTTGTAGTGGTGCTGCTTCTTACCTCTGACTGACAAAATTTGTGATATAGTATGACATTGTGAAAATAGTGTTTCTTTTGTTCCCAGTGAACAAGGCAGAGCATGTTGAAGGATGTGAAAGAAAAGTAAAAAGTTCAAGAAGGTAAAGTTCAGTAATCCTGTTGGGAAATTTGGTCAAAAAGAGAGAGGTGTTACTGTGAAGAGTTGTTACAGAATTCTCCAGCTGAAAGTCATTGACAACTGGACATAATTTTTAGGCGTGTTCACGTTTCCAGAAAAAGTTCTGTTTAAAATGGTTCATGTCTTGGGAATGTTGGTACTTAAAATGGGGTTGTGTATGTTCTAACAGTACCTGAGCTTGGAAGAAAACTTACTACTAGTCCAGGAAAGCAAACGTTCTTTTCTTGGAAATGAGTGTCAAATTTTTTTTCTTAATTGTGCATCTAGTTGCTCTTCAATTTCATAGAGCCAGGCTAATCTGGATTACAGGGTTCTTGTTAAACTGCTGTAGATCTCTAGCAGCAAGTGTCTGGGGAATGTTTGTGCATGTGCCACAGTGGATCTGAAGCTAACTTCTGGAATGTTACCTGCTAGTGTTAGTAGTTAAGGACAGGCTGAGGATCTTAAAATCAACTCCTGCAAAATGGTAGGTTTTACTTCAGCTTCTGTTGTGGTATTATGTGGCAGTGTCATCAGTAGTTTCTTCTATTAATTCCGGTTCTGTTTCCCATTATTTTATTTTTCAGTTCTGGTCCATTATTTGAAACCATACCTTGTAGTTGTCTTTGCTCTCTCACTACTGTCTGCTTGTAGTAAAAGTGTTAGATTTGGCCTCTTTTTTTGCCCTCTGTTTATGACATTCAAGTTTTGTTTTCCTCATGGCCTTTTTGAAATAGACAGTACTCCTCCTTTATGGGGTTGGTTGGTTTGTTTTCTGGAGTTGTACCTGTTTGCTTATCTTCTGAGAATGATTCTTTCAAGTGGCAATGAAAACTTGTTTAGTAATTTGAATATCTCTTCTTTTGTGTAATGCTGACAGGTGATATTGGAAACTATTACTATGGACAAGGGCATCCAATGAAACCTCACAGGATTCGAATGACCCATAACTTGCTGCTAAACTATGGCTTATACAGAAAAATGGAAATTTATGTAAGTATAAGCAATAGACCATCCACTGAAGCATTTTTAGTTATTTTTAAAGGGCTTGAAGTGTTGTCACACAAATAAATGGAGAGAGGTGAAAGTGGAAAAAGAGAATACTTAGTGTATTCAGAGCTCTTTTATTTAGAAGTGAAGCAGTGTTTAATGAAGTTGTATATTCACAACACAGTAGTCACTGTAAAACAACACTACTATCACTTTAACTGTTTTCCTTTCAAAGTAGGTGAGATTTGCCTGTTTTTGCAAACTCAGCTCATTTGCAGAGTGCTCTGATTATTTCTTTAACTTGTTCTTGTTATCAGCGACCCCACAAAGCAACTGCTGAGGAAATGACCAAGTACCATAGTGATGAATATATCAAATTTCTCCGATCAATAAGACCCGACAATATGTCTGAGTACAGCAAGCAGATGCAGAGATGTAAGTGTCAACATTAGGCTAAATGTGTGCTTTGATGGTTAGCATTGTTTGAAGCTCAACATTTACCAATACAGAATTTAGAGAAATACTCTAACAAGATTAATGTGCCTGCCTTTAGCTGCACTATTTTGGACTTTTCCATTAAAACCAGCCATCTTGGCCAAAATATTCTTTAAGCATATGTAAGGATTTTTGCATCTCCTTTCACAGGATATATTCTAGATGTGACATGCTACTACTAATAATAAGGCTTAATGCACAGACTAAACATTAGCTGTGAGCTGTTTGTGAAAGTGCCTCATAATCTTTCTGAAAGAGAATGGCTTTTAGAATAGTAGAGAAGTAAAAATCAATATGTGAAAATGTGTTTAAGTCAAGAAAAGAAGTTACTCATTCCTCTTGGAGGGAGATAGTAAAAATTGTACATTATTCACTGTTCACACTTTCTGTTAATGTATTCCTTTAATATGGGAATAGACTCAAAGTACTGTTAGGAATACAGTTTGACTGCTATTATATCAATTCTAAAAGCAGTATTATAATCTCTTTATGGTGCCTGACTATCAGCAAATTATTTTTCTAAATAATTGTGTGTTTCTTAACATGACCTATGTTAATCAGCACTTCTTCAAAAATCTAAAAATGATCGAACTTCTTATTAATGAAGAGACAAATCTTCACATGGAAATTTAAAAAGTATTGGAAAAAAGGAAAAGAAAGAAAAAGAAGATAATTTGAAGTCATCTTGTACTATAAAGACTCTACAATGCTTGCAGTGTTTGAAATGTAGCCTGACAAATGAGGTGGGGGTGGGGGGTAAGTAGTTAAAAATGCTGAATGAACTATGCGTCTGTGTTAACCATGTGTATATCAATGCTTTTGGAATGGTGTGTTCAAAAAGTAATAAATTTCTTACACAGTTAATGTTGGAGAAGATTGTCCCGTATTTGATGGCCTGTTTGAATTTTGTCAGCTGTCAACTGGAGGCTCTGTTGGTAAGTATAGATTGTTTGTCAACTCTTTTGTAGCTTTAGTATGTTTGTGTCAGCAACTTAAAATTTTGATAATGTTTTTAAAACTGAAGCAAGTATAAGGATTTTTATATGTGTAAAAATAATATAATCATATATAGTTGCAGACTGTGAAATACGAGCTGTGTCAAGTATCTCAGTGTTGACAAGAAATCAGTTCTAAGATCAATTTATTTTAAAAATAAAATACAATTTCATATAACATATTTAAAGGCCGTCAGAAATTTCTGACTTCCATTTTCTTTCATTCTTCTGTGTGTCTTTTTACAGCTGGAGCAGTAAAATTGAACAGGCAACAAACAGACATGGCTGTCAATTGGGCTGGGGGACTTCACCATGCCAAGAAATCCGAGGCATCTGGTTTCTGTTATGTCAATGATATTGTGCTTGCCATCCTTGAGTTACTGAAGTAAGTTTGTGATGGGAACAAGATAAAATTATAGAAAGTGTCAAATCTAAGTAGTTAAGTGTTTGAAGGTATGGATTGTAGTTATTATTTGAGTAGTGAGTTTTCATCGCCCATGTTGAACTTCTACAGTTTCAATTAAGAAAGCTCCAAGCTCTGCCTGGTTTGGCTTCATCAAAATTCAGGCAAGCTGAAAAGATAATTAATAGCAGATAGATTTAAAACAGATATTTAGAAGTACTTCTTTACGCAGAGGATAGTGAACTTCTGGAACTTGCTGCTGCAGGAGGGTTAAGGAAGCAGATAGCAGCAAGTTCAAAAGGTATTAGGTGTAATCATGGACAAGAGGTCTGTAAATGGATGTTAAAGATCCAAGCAATGATGCACCCTATAAAACACCATATGTTATAATTCTAGATGGTGGGGAAGTACTGGAGTAGCAGAATTCAGAAAATGGATAGGTTTACTTGCTTTCTGTAAATATTAATATACAGAACAGTGAGATAGATGGATCACTACTCTGACCCCTTAGGGCAGTCATTGTGTTCATAATCTAACAGCCACGTGGTTTCACAATATGCCTGCTTGTTTCCTATCATTTGAGTTGTTACTAAACCGAACAGGAATATTAAGGGAAGATCATGCACTGAGCTTTCCTGGATTATTACATGAATTAATGTGGCTGTTATGAATAAATAATGAAATAACAGCTGTGCTGCTGTGACTGCAAAATAAAAAATGAGGAGTAATGAAAAAGTGATCGTATAATTAACTTCAAGCAGAAATGCTTCACTGTTCCAAATCCTGAATGTTGCTTTTACTTCTTCAGAATACTGTATCACTTCTAATAACACATAAATCTCATCTATTAGAAAAAAATATTCTAGGTATTTGATTCTTGTGAATGGAACAGCTGAGTTTGCTGGTGAGGAATGGGGAAAGCAGCTGTAATCTGGAAGTTTAGAGATGGAAAAGGTTTCTAAAGACACTAACAAATAGTTAATATTAACATATTAAGACATTCATTTTAATGTACAGAATGTATTCAGGAACTGTCTCTGCAGTCTGTGAAAAGTGATATGATTTTCTGTGGTCCAGTCTTGAATTTTTTTAGCTTAATGTGAAGGAAGGAATCTTGCAAATAGTTAGAAGTATGTAACCATAGAAGACTATTCCTGAAATTATGGCTGCGCACACTCATATCCTATAGTACTGCACAAAGTGTGATGAAAATGCATCTTCCAATGTTGACAGACTCTGTTCTTTATTGGAAAACTGTAGAATTTGAAGGATACTTACTGTTTGCAGTGCTCTAAGGCTTCAAACCATTGGTTTCTTTATCCATCTCAAACTGACCTGAAAATTGCAGTATTTAAGGAAACACGGAACAGTAGTGTAGTAAATCTATGCAAGTAGAAAGTGTGATACACTTGAAAGTAAGAATGTGCCTATCTTTACAAGCTGGTGAGGTAAAGAAGAAAAGTCTGTGGAAAACAAGTATTTAAATTTATTTTTTGTGGGCTTATGGAACACAGACTGTGTTGGTAGTTATTAAGAAAGGGTGAATTCAGCCGACCTGAACAACAAAATGGTGTGAACAGAGGTACAAGCTTCTGCAGAGTGAAACAGGTTGGGGTAAATACTAAATACATTACTTACTTCAATGAAGATAAACTTATTAATGTTACTATTCCAACTGTACTGAGAATTCTAAGAGCATATGGTCACATCAACCAAAATCAACAAAATTATTGTAATCTTGGGTTTTAGTGTCTGGTTGTGTTTCTTTCATTATTTTTTTTCTTGTTTGGTATCAGTCTATTTTAAGCGTAACAGATAATGGTGATTTCTCATGTTATTTTCTTCCTAGGTATCACCAAAGAGTGTTGTATATTGATATTGATATCCATCATGGTGATGGTGTTGAAGAAGCATTTTATACCACAGATCGTGTCATGACAGTATCATTCCATAAGTATGGAGAGTATTTTCCAGGCACAGGGGACCTTAGGGTAAGGAAAGTAAAATGAAATTTCATTAGGTGATAAATTCTCTCTTACTCTCTTCCTTGTAGATACTGTTTTAGCACTAGGCTACAATAACTATGTCCAAAAATGATACACAGCAGTAAGTTTTCAGAAAACATGTTAGTCTAGAGTGATGAATTTGTTAAGGAATCTTAGGAAAAATAATACAGGATAACAGGGAAGTAAATTACTTACTTCTGTTGCCATAAGCCTTAATATAGTTGTAGATTTTAATGTAATTTTACATAGTTTTATAGTCTTTTGCATTTAAAAAGCAGTTTATAACCCCTGCACCAAATACTTAAGCTAGNTCGTGGAAGTTTTCTTCCTAGGTATTTCAGGCAACACTTCTGTGTGAAATCAACACCTTCAATTCTGGATAAATTAGCTCAAATTTTTGTTCAAATATCATTCATGTAACGCACTCAGATTTTGGACTTGTCTCCAAGAAGACAGTGTAGTTATATTTATAATTATCTGTACATTTCAGTTCTGTATCTACAGCGAAAAGGAGCTGTTTGGAGATCACATAGCTTCAAAACTTATTTCACATCTTAGAATAACACATGCCACACGGTTAATAGTCACACAGCTTCAGTTGCAATTTGAATTTACTGTGTTCTATTTGCCTAGTAATACAGTTGACTCATTTTTGGAATATTTCTTATGTCATGAAGTTTGTTTTGAATTCTCATGCTGCTCACTACTGAAGAACCTTATATGCCCCACAGGCAATTATATACTGAGCATTATAGCAGCTTGAGGGAGGGAGCATTTGCCTGTGAAGAGTTATCATTTAAGCTGTTGTAGAATCTCTGGCAAAGCTGAGAATGGAAAACAATTTTCCTGGCCCTTCATAGTATTTTTAAGTTAGTCACTCCTCATGGTAGACTCTTGTCTATTACAAGAGGAAATCTGTTCTACTTCACAACTTGAAAGAGTATTTCAAGAGTATTAGGATTAATATATTCCTAGCTTCAAACTCATAAATTAAACTTACTTTATCAGAAGCACTCTCAGGGTCACTCTCCTGGTGTTAATAACTTTGCACATTAGTTTATGCACAGAGTTAGAAACTTTTTTAAGAAATTGCAAACACTTTTGAAAAGTTGGCCTACAAAAATGATGTGCTGGAAACAATTCACTCTTTTTCTACTATCTTTACATTGATTGATGAGATACAAATGTTTGTGTTTTGGCTAATACTCCTGAATTGTGTGCTATACAGTGTGCTGATGATAGCCAGAGGACACAGGAGTAAATGAAAGTTGAGCTTTAACCCAGTGGGGTGTTAGGCATTCATTTCAGAGTGGTTGTTAGAGCTGAATGTTGTTATGGTTGTTTGATTCTGTTGAACTGTGTTTGAAATTGATTTCAGTAGAAATCATGTTAGTTTTTATCTGCGTGGTTTAACTTGACTGGCCACAAGGTGGTAGTGGTGCTTCAAATGAAAAGCAGTTCAGACCAGGATGTTTATCATGACAAGCTGTTGTTCCTGAATTTGGCTAGATTTTTTTTTTTTTTTTTTTTTTTTTGGGTTTTGTTTTTTTGGTTTTTTGAGGAGGATGTTNGGTTATATTTTTTTTTTTTTTTTTTTTTTTTGAAGGGCTAGATATCTTGGGTTTTCAGAAGCAGTGCTTCCCGTTGACAGAGAAGTTTATGGACTCTTCACCTCACCACACCCAGAACAAAGAATTTAAAGATAACACAGTTGAAATAAATAGAATAGTATATGTTATTGAGATTTTTTTATTTTTTGGCACAGTGTTAGTGACAAACAGTACCTCAGGCATGGTAACGTTTATTCTGTGCTGCTAGCTAGTATTTAGGAGGCTTTATTGCAATTAATACATCTCCATAGGAAAAAAAATAGCTATTCCCTGTCTCTGGAGGTCGAAAAGCTAATAGAACTAAAAGGAGAACTAATTCTCTGAAAAGTTACTGTTCAGTTCTGGAGGCAGCATTGTGCTGTTTGCTTCTGCCTAACTTCATCTGCCATTTATGTTTTCTTTTATCAACTTTAACAGCCAAATCTTATCTTTGTTTTTGTTGGTGGGCTGTATTCCAGCTTAGTTCTGTAATTCCTTAGTTAGTTGATCTAGTCTGCTGATCAGGTTACAGTTATTTGATACAGGAACAAATCATGCGTCAGATGATGATGTTGTGATTGCAGCTTCATCAGTGTAGCTGAATCTCACTGAGGTTTTTTAGTTCAACAGCATTCATCCATTTTCTATTGACGTTATTGTTCAGTTTAAACTTCCAGTGTCCTTAGTAAGTTATTTGACCTTGTACACATCTTAGATGATAGCACTGATTTTGTCATTTATATACATAGATAGGTCAGTTGAGACCAAAGCTCTGTGTAGAGGCCCATGTTCAGTGAGGCAGCTTGATCTATTGGTGAATGGGAAGCTACCAAAACTCTATATTGTTTCTTTTGTCTTTGTATCCAATGCAAATGTCAATTACAAAAACATCTGTTGAGTAGCTCAAGCAATTACTCTGTTTAATCGGAAATTGTGTGAACATTTGACTTTGCTGTGTTTTAGGAAAAGATCAATGTAATGATTTTTTTTTTAAATCTGTAAAGCAAGGCTAGGGGACGAATAACCCCATAAACCAGTACAGGTTAGGGGTTGACCTGCTGAAAAACAGCTCTGTGGAGAAGAACTTGTAGATCCTTATGGACAGGTTAACTATTAGCCAGCAGTGTGCCCTTGTGGCCAAGAAAGCCAATGGTATCCTGTAGTACATCAGGAAGAGTGTGGCCCAGCAGGTCAAGGGAGGTGATCCTCCCCCTCTACTCAGCCCTGTTAAGGCCACATCTGGAGTACTGTGTCCAGTTCTGGGCTCTCCAGTACAAGAGAGACATGGAGCTCCTGGAGTGGGTCCAGTGGAAGGTAACAGAAATGATTTAGGGACTGGAGCATCTCTCTTATGAGGAAAGGTTGACAAGGGTTGGCCCTCTTTATCCTGGAGAAAAGACAACTGAGAGTTGTCTTAAGAGTGTCTCAGGGGCAGGTGTCAAAAGTATGGGGCCTGACTCTTTTCAGTGGTACCCAGTGAATGAATAAGGGGCAGTGGTCACAAACAGAAACACAGGAAGTTCCATCTGAATATGAGGAAATATTTATTTACTTTGAGGGTGACAAGAGCACTCTAGTAGTCCAACAAGGTTGCTGAGTCTTCTGGATATACTGAAAGCCCACCTGGATGTGATCCTGTGCAACCTGCTTTGTCAGAGGGTTGGGCTAGATCATACCAAGAAGTCTCTTTTTCTGACCCTGATCATTCTGTGATCACCTCAGAAAGTTAGCTTCTAAAGCCTAGATGATTCACTTCAGGAGATTCTGGATAACTTATGCTTCAACTCATCCAGAGCTGAATTCAGCACGGGTCTTCAGTGTCACAAGTGTTGCAATACTATGAAATGTTAATAGCGTGCTGGGAGCAAAGAAAGTCAACTGTTAGCATTGTATCTATGCTTCACTGGGCCATTTTTCCCCCCTCCTCATGTCCATCTGTTCCCCCTCACACCCCCCAGTTAAAAATAGTTACTGAAAGTGACAGTTACTGATGTGTTTACTGCTAAGGAGGCTTTGTTCAGGAAGAGGAAAAAGTCCATGACTCTTTCAATAGGTAGTGCTGAGAAGTTTAGTATTTGTATTTCTGGGTTATCCTTGTCGTTTTTCAAGGATGGTGGACCTTAAGTACAGAGCTGCTCATTAATAATAGTTTACAGCCATATTGAACAGGTTAATTCTCACTGTTCCACTACACCTTTATTAGTGGGAGAACCCTGCTCTGTAGACTGGATTGGTTTCTGTCTGTCTTGGTGATGAAATGCAAATGTGCATCAAACAGAGATCTTTGTGTGGATGGATTCAGGATGTATTCACTTGATTATTTTTTTTTTTCAAAGAACTTTTTCTCATAATACATAGGTTGTCTAGTAAAGCTGGTAGGGTAGACTACAGTTCCTGTCTTGACACCTGATGGAACTGAGAATATTCTACAAGTTATTTTTTGTTTGTTTTTGTGTTTAAAAAGTCTCAGTGTCTTCAAGGGCATCTGTAAGTGGCCTCAGTTTGTTTTTTCTTCTCTCCCTTTTGCTACAGCTGCTTCCTCGTCCTATATTTGGGACAAATAATATGTTTTTAAAAATCTGTTTAAGTCCAGACCTTCTATACAATACTGAAAACATTCTTATCACCTTACCCTTCTTGGTTTTCATACTTGGTTTTGCTTAACTATTTTTACCAGACTAAACAGTTATGATTTGTCACTTTGTCGTAAATCTTTGAATTAAAAAATTGAGTGTACCTTTTGCTATTTTAGTCTTGGTGTACCACTCCTACATTCCAAAATGATTTTACAGGAGAACAGGAACCAAGTAAACTCTACCTCTTATCCCTCACTGCTATGTGTAATGATATGGAATAGCTCAGCAGATTTGTGTAGACTTTTTTCCATGATAGCATTGCATGACACCATTCTGTGTTTGTATTAAAACATTTGTCATCTTTGCTTATAGGACATAGGTGCTGGAAAAGGCAAATACTATGCTGTCAACTTTCCAATGAGGGATGGTATAGATGATGAATCATATGGACAGATATTCAAACCTGTGAGTAATATTTTTTTGGTTTTTAAACTCTCTGGAAAGCTACTAGTTTCATTTTATTTTAATAATGTCAATTAATGACTGTTTTGTATTGGTTATAGATTATATCCAAAGTAATGGAGATGTACCAGCCCAGTGCTGTGGTATTACAGTGTGGAGCAGATTCACTGTCTGGTGACAGGCTGGGATGCTTTAATCTTACTGTTAAAGGTAAACAGAAAAGTGTCTGTTTGTTGTCTGTAACTTTTAACTTACTAGAAACCTCTACCCCTCATGCTGTTTTTCAAGACACTTGCATGATGAGGACTGGAGTCACAAAGATTTTGTTCATTACTATGATTAATCACCTCTTTCTTTGCTATACAGGGATGGCCAAAAGAAACTCAGAAGTTGCATCTTTCTTTCTGTCCATCTAAAAAAGTTAAGAAGCTTGGTTTTCCATGTGCTTCCTAGCCGCTCAAGTGATTTCCTTTCTTCCATGTGCAGGCTTTGTAGATTTAAAGTAGTGTCCTGGAATGTCAGGACAACAGTCATCTGCAACACTTACAAATGATGGACAAATACCAAAACTCGTTATTAGTCCACTTAGTCAGACTACAGATGCTAAACATCAAACACCTTGTTGGGTGTAAAATAGATATTACTGAAATGATAATACTCTCTGCGTTGTTAAATTTATAGTGGTATTCACTATTCTGAGTCAAATGTTAACATTAATTTTTATTAATTTTCATAGAATTACTTTATTTTAGGATTACTTTACCCAAAATCATGATTCTCAAAATTGGAATAAGATGTTAATTTAGCAAATAGCATAACTATTACGGTTATTATTTTATTACTATTTATTCAAGTGATAAAATTTTAAATGTATGTTGAACTTCTGCTAAGTCTTGAATCCAGCTTGTTTGAATCATTCATTTTCTGGATTTTTTTGGTTCTGTGAGGTTTCTTTAATGAGACAATTAGAATTTTGTAGGCAACAAAATACAGTATAGTATCTGTTGGGTCTGCAGTGTTTCAGGGTTCTTTTCTTGATTTGCACCAGGTGGCAAAGCTACTTCAGTTGCCCATACAGCTCAGATTTTTTTCCATCTTACATATCTTGGAAACCAAGAGAGCTGCTGCCTCCTACAGATGCCTTTCAGTATGCTGTATCTCCCTGGAGTGTGTACTGTCTTGGCACCAGTTCACTCTGTAAGCAAGACTTAGCAACCTCTAATACAGGTTCAAATTTAGAAGTAGAAAGGACCGAGTACTGATTTTGTTTTCCCTTCTTCCCCCATTGCATTTGATTGAGAAATTGTCCCTAGATTTGTCACTGTGTGACATCAGTTATGAAAAGACAAAACACTTAATGTTCTAAGATCATTTCAGAGCAACAGCAATAGACCATCACACAAAGTCTCTGAAGACTGGAGTGAATGATATTCATTGTGTTTTGTACATTTCTCATCTGTAGGTCTTGACTTCTTGTGAGGTTGTGCTTAGCTCTAGGGGGAGACAGTTCTGTTTGAATCAGTTTAGTCCTTACATGTTGAGTGTGACTGCATATGGCTGATAAAATAGTTCATTATATATTTTTCTGTTTAATAGATATTGTGCATATATTGTCAACTCCCTTTTTGTTTGACAGGTCATGCTAAATGTGTGGAAGTTGTAAAGACTTTTAACTTGCCGTTGCTGATGTTAGGAGGAGGAGGCTATACAATTCGTAATGTTGCTCGATGCTGGACGTATGAAACTGCTGTTGCCTTAGATTGTGAAATTCCTAATGGTAAATATTAATATTCAAATTAATATTTTATTAAATAATCATGGGAGGTTTTAAGTGAACAGATTGAAGATGTGTTTATAGACAGCTGTAATGCATCAGTTTAGAATAAGCTATGTAGAAAGTTATTGTTCGGTTTTAGCCAATAAATTTTCAGTATCTTAGGCACTAAATAAATCTAGGTATTTGGGGGGTTTTTTTATGCCTTAGCAAAAGCTGTAAGTGATTGGATCATTTTTTGAAAATTCAAAATGTAAAACTTATGGAACCTTACTTGTAAGTATTTTTAGTGTGAATATCGTCAGTATGATAGAATATATACTGCATTTTGATTGTACCAACTCAGGCAACATGGACATGGTATTCATAAGAAATTAATGAGTATGCAAGTGTCCGCTCTGCATAGTAAAACTGCTGTTTCTTTTTTGTATCTGACTTAAAAGTAGCTGTGAAAGTATATTGACTTCTACTCCTCCATCTCACTCAATTTTGGCTATACAAGCTATCTTAAAAAATAAAACCAGAAAAAACAATAATAGAGTTCTATTGAATAGTTGAATACTGAAGTAATTTCTGAGGAAGATCCCCAAAGATCCTGCACTCCCTTTACTTCTGGTCAAATATGCTCCTGGACATGTTTTTGGAATGCCTTTTATATAAAATTGCTATTTGGACTAGTTTGTTGCACATCAGTCACTGGCAGTTTTCATGTTGGACTGCAACTTTGCTGATAACCTTTTGCTATTCATGTATCTCTTGTTGAATTCAATGTTTCCATCTGACTTCAGTGGAATGCTGCTGTCAAATGAGAAATGATTATTTGGACTGTGCCTTTCAAGATGTATATCCATCTTTTTTGTCAACTTATATTCTTTGGCAGCCAAAGCTTTTGAAGACACAGTAATATTTCCTTATCTTGAGAATGTTTTTTTCCATTAGTATGCCCCTTTCATTGAATTTTATATATATACATATATATATTATATAACGGTTTTTGGACTTTTTTAACATTCCCCTCAACTTTTTGGGTCCTTGTCATCTTTAATCTGTTCTGACAAATAACAGTGCGTTTCTAAATGTTGCAAGAGCAATTTAATCTTCCTGTCTGCTTTCTGTCCACCTAACATGGTTGCTTAACCTGTAATTATCATAAATGAAGAAAGATAAAGGGTTCAGTTAAAAGTGGGTTTCAGTATCTTATTTCTTAAGGGTTCTGTGTTTGGGGTTTTTTTTTAGCTTTCTCTTAATTTGTCTGGAAACATACAGTAATATTCAACAGAAAATACTAATGTTGTCCTGGCTATGAAGTGTTCATCAGCTTTATTTTGATGATTTGGTGTTCCAGTCAGGGGACCATTATCTGTGAAAATACAAAAAGTAGGGGAAGAAGAGGAGACAAACAGACATGGGTAGCACTGAACCACTGTACAACACCTACCAAGGATATTGAACTAGCTGTGATCTTCATTCTAGTAACAATCATTAAAAGGTTTACTGAAAGAGTGTTTTGAATTGCTCACTTAAACCTTCCAAACTGGACTAACTTAGAAAGCAGCTAGAAAAAAATCATCAGTTGATCTTCTTCCCTGTAGAAGCAGCAATTTTTATTACATTATCAAATTTGTTACTTGCGTTGTTCTAGTATGTGATTATAGTAGATCTTTCCCTTTGTGTTTTGCCAGCAAATTTAAGCTCATTTATTGAATAATTTAGAGGAAAGACACTGAACAGTTCAGTTAATGCTCAAGTGTTGCTTACTTGAATGCTTCAGGTGATGGTTCTCTAAAGTAAAACCTGGTCAAATCTACTGTTGTATTTAAAATCTTTTTTGGGTCACAAAGTTGTCTTGTGTTTCTTTTGTTTATAGAGTTGCCATACAATGACTACTTTGAGTATTTTGGACCAGACTTCAAGCTTCATATTAGTCCTTCAAATATGACTAATCAGAATACACCAGAATATATGGAGAAGATCAAGTAAGTAACAATTACCTTATCTATCAAGTAGGTCACGTGGATCATGTTTCTCCTGAGGTTTCATTATTAGGCAGTTTTGAAAACTGTATGCCTTTCTCTGCTACACACTGAAAATAAGTACTGATAAGATTTGACATGTTTTTGATTTCTATCAGAAGAGAGGTTTTTTGGAAGTCTCTTCCTACAACATGTATGCTTATAAAGTCCTATGACTATAAATATGAAAATTTATGACCCAGCCTGAATTTTTACTGTTTTCAGCAACTAAAAAGATGACTGTTTTACTTGAGTGCGTATTCTAATTTTGTAGAAAGTTTATCCTGCCAGGAAAGAAGCTGGTGTGCCATGATGATTAGGATTTCTAATTCTCAGCTCTGTATCTAAACATGAACTGAGATTGTCATTCTTTGTAGCTGTCAGGTGTAAAAATAAAAAGTCATATGTGAACTCAAACATCCAAAACTGTGAAAAGACAGTGATATGTGTGCAGGCAGTTAAATGACTGTGGTTTGACAAATCAACAAGGTTTGAGCAGTGCTTATTGCCAGCTATGATGGGTATGTATTTTTAACCTGTGCCACTTTTGATATTTAGTTTATTCCTCCTCACATCTTGCAGTTTTAATTGCACATATTTTACTTCAGGGACGGAGTAATGCATATGTACAATCGATTCTGTACTGAGCTGACAGAAGATAATTGGTTAGCCTGAACTACTCTTTGCTTACCATGGTTTGTTCTTATTCTGGGTTTAAAAAACTAAACTGCCACCCCTGCCCTTTTAAGTTTTAACAGGCCGTTAACAGTGAACAGAAATTCTTTTGGGTACTAAAAATAGCTGAATAGAAATCTGAAACTACCTGTATGCATTTGCTAGTACTGCTATAACCTTTAAAACTCTCAATTTGCAAAATTCACCAAAGTGGTTAAAACACTAATTTTTGAAGTGGTTGGTTTAGACTGTGATGGGTATTCATAACACAAATATATAAATCTCAATGAAAAGGGTTTAGTTTTTAATAATGTGCGGGGAGTGGGGGGGAAAGGCTCACTTATTTTTCATTAGTGTAATTGTACAAAATTTCTCTGTAGTAATGTAGTGCTCCAGCTGGTGATCTGCCAGGCTGCTTGCTGTGTGTATGTTTTATATTGCTGAGCTTTTGTGGTATGAGTAGACTGCGAAACTTGCTGCTGCATCCATGATTGTATCTCTGTCAATAGAAAACACACATTCTCATACTAGCACCCACAAGATCGCTGGCCTGTCATTTTGGAGAATCCTCTTTCAGTTCATCATGTGCTTTCATGGAGGCCTGGATTTAGGGAGCACCCTGGTTTGGCAATACTACTTTGCCAGGTCATGTGATTTAAACAGAGGCAAAGACAATAAGGATTCCAAAAAAACACCAGTTGTTCCTTAGCTCTTCAAATTGTGCAGAAAGATACTAAGATAATTGTTGCAAATGGTTCTATTTGATGCTTGCCAAATCTTTCTTTCTACTTGCACTTTGAAATTACAGTTTTGAGTCCCAAGAGAAGCCCAGTGTCCTTCACATGGTGCTTTGGAGTGTTGACGTCCATCACTTCAGGTTGCTTAGACAGGGCAGAACCTCTCTCTGTTCTCCCTGAAACAGCCAGTAAGGACTCTTATCCAGATGGGTTACTTTTGACCTGGTGTCATTGCTCCACACAGCTAGGAAGTCTTCATGCTTTAAGTGTCAGACTTTCTGAGAAACTAGAGGGTGTTTTATATTCAACTTGATAGTATAGATTATTACAAACAGATACTGTTGCCAGTTTGGCACAAGTGGGCAGTACGTGTGCTGACCCTCTGGGGAACTGAAGATTGAAGTTGATTGAAATAAGTGTTTGAAAAGTACAAAGACAGTGGTGTTTGTGTACGCCGAGGACACTGGTGATCTCATAGGGATGGAAAACTTTCTGAACTTGGCATGCCGTTTTTTTTAAATTGAAAAATGAAACTGACTGTAAAGGAAAGCAGGTTAAATTTGAATGCAGAATTTTCAGAACTTAAAATTCAAGGAAATGCTACTTCTGTGTAGTAATAACTTGTCTTACCTGCAGGCAACGCTTATTTGAGAATTTGCGCATGTTACCTCATGCACCTGGTGTACAAATGCAGGCCATTCCTGAAGATGCTGTTCATGAAGACAGTGGAGATGAGGATGGAGAAGACCCAGACAAACGCATTTCTAGTAAGACTATCTTTTCATGATAAAACATGTCCAACTGTAGTCTTTTTAGATTTAATTGTTCAGAACCTTAATAATC
The DNA here is from genome assembly GCA_013400415.1 of Scytalopus superciliaris. Lineage (NCBI taxonomy): Eukaryota > Metazoa > Chordata > Aves > Passeriformes > Rhinocryptidae > Scytalopus > Scytalopus superciliaris. The sequence continues at coordinate 274,961 of VXBX01008449.1, read as the reverse complement.
GTAGTAATGTGCAGTATTGGAAGACTGGCAGTTTTGTTTCCTGAGTAAAAAAATTTGCCACTGGTCTGCCAGTTTTGCTGTTTTCAAGGTGACATCTATGTACAAATCTGAACCTTTGAAAGGGTCTAATGAAGAACATGTTTATGAAACAGTCTGGCTGTTTCTAATCTATAATAGATATTCAGAAGTCTCAGTGAATTTTAATTAAAGCAATACAGTACTTTTTTTGTGCATATCAAAAGACAGAAGCTATGTTCCCCTTTGATGTGTAGTGAGATACAGTGTTTAAGGAAAAAAAAAAAAGTCTTTAAGTGACTTCTTTGTTATAAGACATTTTCCATACTTGCAACACTATCCTTCACTTTGTTACCATAACCCTTCTATGGACTTTGAGTTGTTCTTCATCTATAGCCAAGGGTTTCCTGCTATATTTAACCTGTTTTGATGGTGATTGGAATAATTCTATAACCTCTTACTGGTGCTGTGTCCGTTTTCTGAACTGTTGAAACCATAATGTTTTCTCCTGTGATTTAGTTTTTGGTCCTTGAAATTTATTTCATACATGTTAAAGTATTCCCACTCTCCCCCATGTCTCTGTAAAACTATTTTTTGGAAGTTATTGTGAGAGTCCCAGAGTATCATGGAAGATAGTGTTTTAGTCCATAATTTAGTTCATCAGCATTAAATCACTATAGTATATTATGATTCATTCTTAATTTGGTAGTTTATTTATTCGGACTTTATAATTAATTATTATCATGAATCTGAATCCTAGTTCGAGCATCTGATAAGCGCATAGCCTGTGATGAAGAATTTTCAGATTCTGAAGATGAAGGAGAAGGTGGACGACGAAATGTTGCAGATCATAAGAAAGGAGCAAAGAAAGCCAGGATAGAGGAAGACAAAAAAGAGACTGAGGACAAAAAAGCAGGTAAGACTGGTGTGGTTTCATCCTATATTTTAAACTGCAGATGTCAGTCCTGCCAGGAAACAGATCTTTTATCTGTTACCGGTTAATTAGCTGTTGAGATTATATATTTTTTTCCATCATATTTAAAGCATCTATTTTACATTAATCATTTTCAAGATACAGCTGTTCACACTAGAATAGTATTTTCAGACAAAGGGTATTGTTCCTTCTCCACAAGCTTGAAATCTTAGAGCCAGGGATTCATATGGTTTAATGAAAATAGAGATAAAAAAGGTTCTTGTTTTAAATATGTTGGACAAAGTGTTTGTTCCTGTTTGCATTTGTGGAGTGAGCCAACTTGTTTTGTCTGAAAGAGAAGCTGGAAAGGGTTCTGGGGACAGTGTAATTCCAAGGGCTCCTGATTTTTTTAAGAACAGGGTACATTTTAGGGTTACAAGACTACCACAAAGAGCTCAGGGGAACTCCAGATCTCATTACTGCATACCATCATTATGGCCAGGCAAGAGAGACCTTGCCTTGCAGCATTTTGAATCACTTGGCGTTGTGTCCAGATAGCTCCTTTGGAAGAATGCATTTAACACTGTATGTTAATGTATAACTAGTGACTTCTTTGAAAAGCTAGTTCCCTTTGGCTAGAATTATATAAGGAAAATAAAAACTGTAATGCTTTTTACTTCTGAAGTATTTTAAGGTTTTCTTGCATCTTTTGTTATATTTAAAATCTCATCATTTTTCAGATGTTAAGGAGGAGGATAAAGCCAAGGACAGCAGTGGTGAAAAGACAGACACCAAAGGGTAAACATCAAAAACATGACATTATTAATTAAAGTGTTTATTAAATCAGTGCTTAATAATATTTTAAATTCTGTAGAGCTCACTTTAAGTTCCTAATAATACTAAATATTTTAGAATCATGACTAGTAAGTAAAAATTGCATTTCTAAAGCAGTTAATGAAAAAAATAAAACTACTTAACAGTTTATTTTTGCCTTTGTACAGAGCAAAATCAGAACAGCTCAGCAACCCTTGAACAAGATAGCCTCTCATCAGTTGCAGAACATAATACTAGAGTTGGAGAATACCTAAAAGGAGAAAAGTTTTTGTATGGAGAGAGACTGCTGATTTCATTTTGTACTATTTGGCATGGACTGTATTTATTTTCAAATGGCTTTGTTCTGTTTTTTGGCAAGTTGTATTGTGAGTTTTCTAATTATGAGGCAGAAATTCCTTTCTTCACCATGCTTTATGTAATAGTATTTAAAAATGGATGTGAGTTATTATGTTAAATGTCTAAACTGATCTATTAAAGTAATTTGCCTTTCCGGAGCTGATTTTACCTTTTTTGTAATTTTATCTTTATTAAAAAAAAAAAAAAGTGTACTTGGTTGTCTTTTGTTCCATCATTGAACTACAAAGAGGAAAAACACTATATAACTGAAGCAGACTTCTACTTACCTATTAGTACCTACTGAATTTAAATAATGTACAGCTGGTGAACACACAAGTTGAACTGTGTTGCTTTCATTGACTCCACACATTTCGGTGGCTTCTATGTGAGGTGCAGACACATGTATGGGAATATGGGTATGTGAGATTTGAACAGGCTGAGTAAATGGGTGAAGGGATGTTGGAATAATGTGGTTGCCTGAACTCACATTTTAATGTGAATGTTTAAAACTGCAGTCACATGCCTTGTACTTTCCAAGAATCTTTGTCACTATCAGATTCTACCTAAAAGAGCAGTGTATTTGCCATTAGCAAAATCAGTATATAATAACCTTGCAAGCTTACAAGGTAGGAATTTAAAGTTTGGATTCAACTTAAAACCCGTTCCATTTTTTCTACAACTACGAGCAACATCAAGCTTTGTCCCCATTAAAAAGAAAAGATTTTATTGCCTGCCCCCTTCATTGATTCATTAGTTAGTTCTGGTGCCTGAATGAAACAGAGACCTGAGTGCACCCTTTCTCTTTTTTTGCTTATTCAGTCTATGACAATTGTCTCACAGATTGATATTTAATAAAAAGTATAAGCTTTGGTATCAAGGTTTCAGAGCAGTGAGCACAGAAGTTAGAACTGCAGTGCTACTCACTCTTTTTGGTCTTTTTCAAATAAAAATTATTCTTGCTATTATTTTTAACCTATCATGTCTCTGGTTGTGGTATGTGTCCTAATTCATTCATTCATGTTAAAATTCCAATGCACAACTTTTTTCTGCATTTGTTCTGTCCAAAAGGAATACTCACTGAAGACTCCTGGAGGCATGTCGTTTATTGACAAATTTCACTTTTTTTTCCAACAAGAACAACTGCCATTAAAACCAGGACTGCTTGAACATTGTGAAAGGGAGAAAGTTTGGTTTTCTTAATGCCTTTTTAGTATATGTTTTGGTGGTTTTTTTTAGTCTTTAATATTTCTGAACACTTCATTTGGGCTCTTGAATAAACTTAATAAGGGTTACATTCTTAAACATGCAGAGAGAGAGATACACTGGGGTTTTTCAACACCCATGTACTTGTGTGGTGTTCTTTCTTCCAGGAAAGTATCCATAAGATTCCTATTAGGGTTTGTCTGACTATTGAAAATCACACTTAAATTTTTTGCTGCAGTCTAGTTTAGTTGACAAATGCTTCCCTGATGTTTTCATAAGAATCTTTTAATAATAAATTTGCCTAGTAATTTTAGTATGTCCTAACTTGTTCCTATATGTAACTAAAGAGCAGACTTACAGTTCAGTTTTAAACAAAGAACAGTGTGAACCCTTAATTGCCTACTTTCAATGTTAGTTACCTTTTTGACTGGTTTAGAAGGAGGATGGTGATTCTATTGTTTAAGATGCTGTTAGTTTTAAATAGTTTGCTGGTTCTGTTGGAAATGAAGATTAAGTAGAGGAGCAGAACTAGTGGACTGAAATACAGTTTTTAAGGGGCCAAAATAGTGTGTGTGGGGAGGTTAATATGAATTTGGCTGCTGCTGGCAGTGGACTTGTTGACATGTTTCTGCTTAGACTGAGAACCTCTTGACTCCAGTAGTGCCCATGTACTGAAGTGTTGCTTTTTTATTTGAGTAGAAATAGTTAAGGTACAAATGTTGAAGAACCATGGTCTGGCCAAATGGTCTCCCTGAACTGGATCAGCTCACCTTTTCCTTACAAAAAAAAGGAAAGAAAACAAACAGAGCACATAAAACAAACAAAAAACTCATTTCCACTCCTGAAAAAAACCCCAACCAACCAAAAAAAAAAAAAAAAACAAAAACCCAGCCCACCTCAAGAAGAAAGCTGTTTCACTCAATATTTCAAACATTCCCTCTGCAACCTCTGTGCTGTAAAAGGGTCATTGTCTGCAGCTGACCTCTGTGAGGATTGGGGAAGAGTGGGCAGGGGAAGGGGAAGTTGCTGTGAAAATTAACTTATTTAATCTTTCAGTCACTCATGCCCTCTTGGAGCACCTGAAACTTCAGAGATGCTTTGTGTGACCTTAACAGTCTTAAGGAGGAACTGCTGCATTTTTCTTTTGGTGATTGAACCATGGATTTGGAGACAACATCAGCGAGCAGGCGTGCAGTCTCCTATGTGAATTTAATGCCTGCCTACTCTCTAGGGCAAATAGGATGACAGCTGGATTTGGGAAAGTGTTAGAAAAGTTGTAGGACTGTACCAAGAGGGTGGGGAGAGGTCAGCAACTCCATAAGCACACTTATTTGTAAGGAGTTTGGCACTAAATTCTGTTACAGAAGTTTTCACTTTACAGAACTCAAGGCAACACGTCTATTTTGCAGTGTATATACAAGTTAGTATTTTTTTAAAGCTATATACCTTCTTCATGTCTATTACAGGGTTCTTCCTCAAGTAACCTGTAATCTCTGCCACCATTACAAGCAGATCAAGAACTATTCTTCATTAGCTGGACTTCTCAGATAAAAGTATTGAAAATATTGAAGCTTGTGCCTTAGGTCTACTTCAGCACAAAGCATCAAAATGTAGAGACCTTAATATACATGAATGAAATCCAAGAATGTGCTCAAGTGATACTAACCCTCAACTCATGATAAGCATAAAGGTTAACCTTCTTGCCTCATCCTTAATCATCCATTGAAAATGACAATGCTACTCATATCCTGCTGGGAACTGATGAATTTCTCTTCTGTTATTAAAGGGAGGTGTAATATTTAAATATATAACTATGTCTGTATGTAGCCTCGCTATTCAGGTAACTTTCCCTGAGTTAACTACGCAGATTCTCAAGATAGAAACATTTTACTTCCCACCCCTAAAAAATAGCTATTGCTCACACTTGAACAGCTTGTGCAGACTTACTCCACAAGATTTTATGATCTCTTGTGCCTTGTGTAAAGTTACTTTATGCTTAGTGTTTATGCCTGGAGGAGGGAAGTTTCTTTCTTTTGTTCTTAAAGAACTGATCTGTATAACTTCTTTTTAGTTCTGCATATCCAAGAAAAGATTTTTTGCTTATTCCAAGCACTGACAGTCACCATCCAAAACCCCAAAAGCTAAAAATAACGGGTTTTTTTAAATGTTTATTCTGGCTATCAATGCTGAATGATTTATTATTTGTTGTTTCTTGTATTTCATTTATTACTACCATCTCTATTCTTTTATGAAGGATCTTCTAAAACATTTGATGTCACTTCATAATGACTTTGTGAATTATTTGTCCTGGGAGGAACTTAGGATACTCAAGAGTGTTTCCAAAATGCAGTGTTCAGATATTCTGCAGGCTTTTTTTTTTTGTATAAATGAATACTTTATGCTCAGGATGAAATATGAGATGTTGCTGTTTCACAACCTGCAGTACCTGTACCAAAACGTTATTTGAAACACTTGCTGTGGGTCTGTGTGTACAGAAGGAAACAGACTTTTGTATTGTTAATTTTTCTTTGCTCAAGAGAAATATAAATTAGTATCTACAGCTGTTTCTTGGGGAGGAGAGAGAGATGGGTTAGTAATTTTTTCTTTTAATTTGGTTTTCTTCTCCCATTCTTTTCTCTCAGTGACTGTGCAATGTTTGGCTGGTGTTTTAAGGAGTACAGAAGTAACCAGAGAGGAGAAGCCCTTTCCTTTTAGCAAATCTCCTTCAAAATGAAGTTAGAATTGTGGCCAAAAAAAAGTTGAATTTATAGCATGGTTTGTATTTATGCATTTGCAAGCCTCACTGACAATACATCTTGCAGCTTCCCATTCTTTTAACGAGTTGCATTTTGAGAACATGAGTTTGTGTGTGGGGAGAGAAAAAATCCAAAAGCAGATTCAGAGTCCAGAATTTCTTTTGCCCAGAGCACAAAATTGCCTGCTTCGGTACATACATATGCTCGTGGTTAAAGATGGATGATGTGGCTTCTCTTAGCCAAGTTTTCAGTGTGATTTAGAAATCTGTAAATTTAACCATATTAGAAAGGATTATTATTTATGGTTAATAGATGTTGCAAGTATACAGACTGTAAGATAATATTCAGAACACAGCAGAAATAGTACCTAGTATCAAAAAACCTACCAACCATGGAGTGTTTTGGGGGGGATTTTGGGGTGGTTTTTGAGTTTTTGTTTTTTGGGGTTTTGTTGGGGTTTTTTTAATAATAATAATAATAATTTGTAACAATTATCTGTGAAGACATAAAACACAAAGACTAATGTGTGACCATATTTGGTCATATTATAATTCACTCCAAATGTTTGAAAGTTGACTTCAATAAATATAATTGTAAATACAAGTGTAAACATCTGTTCTTGGGTATGATTGAAGCATTGGCATGAATGATGTATTTGCAGAGGGAGAGGATTTGGTAAACTACATCACCTTTGTTTCCTCAGCATTACCAAATATGTTCTTTATTCCCTATGCTATGACAAGAGAGTAGCTGCAGTCTCTGCCCCCAGTATTGCTGTGTCTTGATTTAACCAGCACTTTGTTAGTATTTTTTTTTTCTAAGTGAGATAATTTTGCAGTTTTGAAAATGTTTCTTTAGCTCACTAAAATTACAAATGGATGCAGACATATGAAAACATTGTCTTCTAAGTGACTTTTTGCTAGGAAGAAAATAATCCTTCAAAATCTTTATCTCTGTCTGGGTCACTTGTGTCATTTTGTTTAGTCACATCACCTCTGCAAAAGTACACTCAACTGGAACAGGGAATTACATGAGGTTATTTATTTAAAAAAAAAAAAAAAAGTTATATACCACACTCAGCAGTAAATTTACTGAAGTGTTCAATTATTTTCAACTTACCCTAGAGAATACTCTATCTTTGAAACAGCATTAGTTGTAAACAGATGACCTGACAAACCAGCTATTGAAGTGGATACCAGCAGGCAGAAATAAAGAATAACTTCCTAGGTTAGAAACTTGTACTAATAACAGTCTAAGCCTAAAGTTTTCCATCGTCATGCTGCCAGAAGTAGGGAAAAAAAAAAAAAAAAAACCCAAAAAAACCAAAAAAACAACAAAGGGGAAAAAAAAAAAAAGCTGTGGGCAAACTTTAAGTAATTCCACGTTGCATTTGCCAAACTAGCTCCACATGGTTAATGCATATGCTGAATAGCTCTTTGTTTTTTAAATCTATTTAAAAAACTTTCTTTATGTGATGCTCTTTCAACAATATTCGATTCCATATAATGACCCAGAGGCTTAGCTGGTACAGGAAAAAGAACTATATCATTGCAGATGGTATCATGCTGCTGTATTAAACCTTGAACAAAATGGATTCAATATTTTAAAAGCAGTCTTGTCTTTTTCAGGCTAGTGAGCAACTGAAGACAGACAAAATGCCATTTGGGATTAAAGTGGAGGGAAGATCAGAGTGAGTGAGAAGGGTTATGAGTCAGAAAACTATGCTGTTGTGTGGCTGACTGAGACCTCATTTGGTCAGGAAGGTTTTCAAACACAATAGCAACATGCTTTTAAAGTGTCTACTTAGTACCTTTCTGTGGAGAATGAAATTATGGGGGAGATTTCTGACAGCTCAGATTGGAAGAAAAATACTTAAGCACCATGGATTTTAAAATGGAATCTTTTTCTGTGCTAACAGTCTTCACGTTAACCTTTTCATTATGTGAATGAAAGGGCTGTGCCTCCCTACTTGCATCACTGTGCAGGGTTTCTTGGTTGTTTCCCTTCCCTCCTTTTCTTTTTTTTCTTTTTAATTCCCCTATTTTTGGCAGTGTTTTTTCATTCCATGGTCAGTGAGTGGTAACACTAAAGGAATCCATCTCCTTTAGTGTAATAGGCAGTGCTTCTGTAACTGCAGATACATTTGTTACCAGTCTAAAAAATTGTGCTATGCACCTGAACATCAAAAACCTAGACACTCACCTATTTTCTTTTTGTTTTTTTTTATTTTTCCCCCTAAAGGAAAAAGGCTATTTCTAGATTTGCAGAATCCTACATGCTTCTTCCATGTTAAAAGGAGGGAAATGTTAAAAGCAGTTAAGGTGGACCATTCTCATCAGACTACGTGTTGGTCTAAACTACTGACAACACGGGAATAATACATAATCTCTACCCACAGCCAGCAGGAACCCATGACGCCATGTGCACACAGAGCACAAGAAAAACAGTCACAGCTCTGTGTTTTGCAGAAGAAAGGAATTGTGCTGTACGAGTTGGACTTATGGGATGAGGAAGAAGCATCACTGCAAGGCTGTGCTACTCTGAAAACCCTAGTGAAGGTCTCCTGTATGTGGTAGCTTCAAAAGTGCTCACTCAGCTTTCAGCAGCAGTCCAAGGGGTCTGATATGTGTCTGTACTCAGCCTAATTTAAACTTGCTCCTTTTTACCCTTCACAGGCAGGTGTTGCTTAGCCCCAACTGAATTTGCAGGACAATTCAAGGCTCACATAAGCTCTGAAACTGATTTAGTTTGGAAACTGGCTTCATTGTTCGTGCCTCTGCTTAAAGCTATGTTTGTTGTATCATAGGGAAGTAACCTTGGAGGAAGAAAAAAATTCAACCCCTGGGATCTGTGAAGTCTGACAAAAGTGTTTTCTGTTCCCTTTACCTTAATAGACATTTCCTATTCCCAGATGGATGGTGCCTTAAGTCTGAAAACAATGAGTTAAATTTAAAATATGAGCTATTTTGAGTGCCTAATCTGAAAGAGCCATTTGGGATTGATGTTGAGAGGAAGATAAACAGCAGTTCTGCAAATCAGCACCTCCAAACGAAAGTTACTATGGAGAGCCTGACATTTTGTAGTTTCTAAATTGATGAACTGAAATTTTGGAACATGAGTTAAGCTTTTATGTGACAGGAGCAATGATTACTTACTGTGTACGTGCCTCTCATGGTTCCCCTGCACAGTGATATGAAAAATTTTTTTACAAATTCCTATTTTTCATATAAAAAGTATTTCCAGCACTGCTACAAATCCACTTTGAGTTCATTGTTTGTTTTCTTTTCTCAGATTGCTAAATTGTCTTCTGAAAACAAGCGAGGAGAATTGTAATGCAGGTCTTGGCATGTCCGTATCGGGTTCATTGTTAGTGTGTGGTAAACACGCCTAGGCACGCTACAAAGGAGCAGCAGTGCATGATAACACGACTAGTTTGGCTCTTTGAAGCCCAGAGTTATACAAACCTTGATGAATGGTTGGGGTAGCTCCTGCAAGGACAAGTGCTGAGACAGACCGCAAATAAAGGCGCGTCTCTTCTAACATGCTGGCTTGAAAGGACCTTGCTCAGTTTTCAGAAACAATCTTGCCAGGAGATGGTTCAGCTCAGGTTGATTTAAAATTAGATCTCAGGTAGGGTGAGCTTGTGTGTAAATGAAATAATGCTTTTGAGGTGCTGGCTGAATGCATTCCAGCAGCAGGGTGTTGAACTCTCATGTTAAGACTGAAACTAAGATATGTGATAGAAAGGAAATAGACAGAAGGGAAATCTGTTGCTGTTGCAGGTCATATCAGAAGATACAATAATGAGAGTTTCACTTTTAGTCCTGGAGACCTTTCTTCACCAGAGCTGCCTCCGTCTTCCCCACCGCAGCCTCGTCTGTGCTTGTTTAAAACAAGTAGGTCCTGCTTGTGCAGGCCCCACCGTGGTATTTGCTGGCTACCAGGAGTACTGAATCCTGTGAGAGGGGGCCCTTGGGTAAAGGTATTTACAGACTTTCAGACACTGCAGGTTAGCGAGGGTGCACTCCTCTGTTCCCTTTCTTTTTGTGGATCACTTCTGCTTGTGGGGCAGCGTGCAGCTTTAGTTTCTGCATGCACTCCCTGCGCTGCTCGAGCTTGTGGGCACGACCAGTTTTCTCTGCCCAACCAGAACCTGGAGTCATTTCTGGGAAGTGTGAGTCTGTGCCTCTGAGGGGGTGGAAGCCAGCAAAAGAGGAATCGGGGGCTCCACCTCTTCCCTGCTCCCTGAGCAGGAAGTTATATGGGAGTTTGCTAGGCTGTCACCCTGGTGGGGACACTGCCCTCCAGGACAAACAGAGGAGGTATGACCTCAGTCAGCTCTGTCCTTCGCAATGAAATGCCGTAAACAAGGGCTGCCTGCATGTGATAGTTCTTTGTTAATCTAAACACAGCTAACATAAAAGATGTGCAAGGCCCTTAAGAAACTATTCAGCAGAACAACAGAGCCAAAAGCCTCATTACCAAGCACTTAACTAACATGCTTCTGATTTCTTTGAAAAGAAGCTCAGAAAATACCCAGTGAAATCCTGCAGCCTTTTTCCTGGTCTCCTGAATGGTCATTAAAATCACTGTTGCCCTGTTTAAGGAATTTGAAGTGTGATTCTTAAGGCTAAAATGGGTTCAGAGTATCCCCATCTCACCCCACTGCAATAAGACCCCAGTCCCAGAGACTGAGAACACTGGATGAGCTTTCCTCTCCATGGTGTCCTCTCAAGCATTGCTTTCTTTATTTCTCCTTTTTCTCTTGCCCTCACACTTCCTCAGCCTGTGCCAGTAGCCTAGTCAAAGGTGGCATAACAAGCTGCTTTGGAGAATTGTCGTGGGGCTCAGAATAACCCAGCAAAAAGGCCCTGTGCACCCATTCTCTTACAGGCTGGCACCACTGTAGTGTTGAAGGTAGGTGGGAAGAGGCAGAAGTCACTTAATGTAGTATCAGCACTGAAAGAATAGCTTATCAGTTTTTCTTTGGTGTTCCTTCTCCTTTGTTACATATAGGGCTCACTTTTCAGGGTACAAATTACACCAGTTTAAGGGAAGCATTACTGAAGTACTCCGTATTGAGGGTGACCAGTCTTTTTAGTATTGATGTTCAAGTAGTAAATGAATCCTGGAAAAGAAAACTGGAAAATATTACCTGATTTTTTAGAAGGATTTTCTCATTTCCAGTTTAAGGCAGCCTTGAGCATTTGACGCTTAGCTCCCACTGAGTTCGTAGGCTGCTGCTCTAGCAAGGACATCTTGTTAAGTCAGTGATAAAAACTTGATTACTTTATCAGGGTAAAACCTTACCTACTTCATAAAAAAAACAAAGGTGAACTATCCAAAGAATAATGTTTCTTGTTTGATTTTTCACTATTTCAGCTTTTTTTCCTTCTATCTACATTCTCCAGTCCCAAGCGGTAACGCTGGTGCACGTTACATGTGAAGCACTGAAGAGCTGTTACAAACCTCTGTTGTGGACCTGCTACTATGCATAGTCCTATTTATTGTTTCACTTCTGCCTGTTATGTTGTTATAGATGGAGCGATTGTAAATTCCTTTGGAGTTTTCCTTTGATGAGTTCTGTAGAGGTGGGGGTTCAGTGTGTAATTGACAAAAATACTTGGATGCATCCTTCAAATACTTATTGCCTTAGGCTTCTTGCAGCTGTTTTTATGTGTTGGGGTTTTTTTTCATCCCTACTTTTTACTGCTGAGTTTTTCTGATTCATCATAAAAATCCCAATTTAATAGACAGGGAGATTGTGCAGAATTATTTACTTAGCAATATGAAGTCCCTTCTTACATTGTTGCTTTATAAAACTTTTGGGGGTGATCTGGCACTGCTGAATGAGCCCTTATGAGCTGACTTCTATTACTTCCTCTTATTGGTAAGGGCAAGGAGGCAACAGTTAGCAAGTACTAACACAATGCAAATTGAAGACTTTCTTTTATTGATTTTTTTTCCCTTCCATCTCCTCTCTTAAGTTTTCATAATATCACTGAGTCTCTTTTTATTATTTGAAGCAGACTATAGATAAAGATCGAGTGATAATAGCTGAAGACATGATGAGTGCCAGATAGTGAAAGAGCATGTGTAGCATAGGGTAAAATATTAGCAACTCATACATTCATGTTGAACTTTCCCCTTTAATGCCAGAATGCTTGTGCTACTTGAAAGCAGCATATTGAGAAATAAGTCAATTTTGATTAACCTCACTGTCACAAAACAAATAAAGCAGTTGTAGCCCACTGTTACAATCCTGAAATGGAAACACATCATACATATATATATATATATATATATAGGAATGCATTTTTGAGATTTTTAAAAGTCCTGGTTTTGGCAATCTGAACCCCTTTCCCCAAGCCCCAAAGTCTACTGGAAAACTCATATTGAAAGAGGAGACCAAATAACCTAAAGCAGAATGGCAATCCTCTTGTGTGGTTTGGATCCATCCTTTGGAATGCTCTAGTGAAATAATTCCCTATAAAATTCTATAAAAATCATTAGAAAGATTTTTCTTTTTAACCATGTAGGTTTCTATCAGATAAACTTTTCCTTTCTGCTCAGCAGCCAAGAAACTGTGCTCTGCATGGGGTAGCTGAGGATTACATGGGTAAACTGGATCTAAGTGTTGTGAATTTTAGCATGACTGTACTTAAATTTTGATTGCCCAGAAGAATGCAGATTCTGAAATGTTGTACCTAAATTTTCTATGATGCAAGTGAGGCACTTCCACTAGAACCCTTCTGAATAGCTTCTTAAAGTGGGCCTTAATAAAAGCTGATGTATGTTTTTAAGCTACCTCTCAAGCACTCTTTAGGAGACACACAGGGAGATGCTCCATTTCCCCCCAGTTTCTTCACTTTGGACTTCCTGAAAGTAGGTACACAAGTGTCAAGTTTTAAAAAATGCAAAACATTTACTCACTTGATCTTTAACATTGCATATAAAGTGAACGTGCTGGCCATGATGCATTTCAGAAAACAAATCTGCCTAGACGTGGAGAAGTGATAGGGCACAGAAATTCTTAAAAGGTTTCTGGTTAATGAAAAAAATTTAGGGTATGTCAGCATCTCATCCCAGAGTGAATATGGGGACATTCCTGATATGTCTTTAGAGCTAAATGCAACATAATCATATTGCATAATGTTCCCCTGAATTAAGTTCTGTTGAAGGACAGAACTTCTTTAGTACAGAAACATATGGGCATGGCTGTATGACCATGTATTTTGCTGAAAAAACAGTCTCTGTGCAGTGCTGTAGATGTGCATCTCTGTTGGCACTCCACTGCACAGCTGATAGGATCTTTCAGTTCATTTTTTAAACCAGAAAGATAGATCTTAACAGGCTTAAACAGACACTTTTAAGCACCAGTGTCTGAAAATCATTGCAGTAGTTCTGTTGATAAAGTCAATAATCCCCATTTCTCATCCCCAGAAATGCCATGCTGAAGAAAAACAAAAATTCTAAACCTCATGTAGGATCAAGACAGAGCAACCAGTTAATTAAATTATCTGCATCAGTCTGAGGCTCAGGTTGAATTTACCCTAAGGACACATGTATTATTTTAGCATACAGGATGTTCTGCATTAACTGATCACAGTTTCCAAGTAACTATCCATAAAAAAAGGCAGAAAACATTCAAAATTAAGTAGCTGTGTAATACAGAAACTACAGAAAAACATCATTTAAAAGGTCAAACAGAGACAATGAGGAAGTGTCTCATTTGGGAAGTGGTGGTAAAAATGCATTGAATGAGAGACATTGTGGAAACTACTCAGCTATAAACCCAGCCAAACTGAAAGAGGGCCTGTTGTGTCCTTTCTATTGCTATACAGCATTCACAAAACAAAAAAAAATGTACTGGCATATTTGCATGTTAATAGTGATTTACTACCTTCAAATACACAGGTATTTCCTACCTTGATAGCGGAGTGTGGGTATGTTGTTTTCCATAGAAGACAGTGAAGCTGCATTGTTCAGAATTGTCAATAGGCAGAGAATGCTTTGCCATGTATGTGTTTCAAAGTTGGACTGAATACCTATGGGTTTTTTTCCCCCCATGCATTATGCACTAATTCTGCTCCATCAGTCAGCAGATGCATTTCATTGTAGGTATCGGTTCTGGTCTCTGTGTATTAGACCAGGATTGTTTTATTAAGACTTTTTCTTCCATGTGAAAATTGTGTGGGTGTCTGAGACTGCTTGATCTTGATTTCAGTGTGAATGCTAGTGCTCACTGTTTCTTTGAAAGGCTACTGTTGGTCAGGGTTTTAAAGGCTTCAAGTATCTTATCAGTCCATCATTGAAGGTCTGGTTTAGCAGAATGTACAATAACCTGCCTATTTTTCTGGCATGACTGAGACATCATCTTTTTTTTTTTTTTTTTCCCTTTGTAAGACCCTATGGACCACTACTGTTTCCAGGAAAAACAAGATTTTTCTTAACGCAAGACTGCATGTGGATGCAAATGCCTTTTGAGATGCTCTCACAGGACTGCTGTTTTCTCCAAGAAACACTCACTACCTGCAACACCTTGTATGTACAGATAACACTTTCTTGTACCTAAAGGCGGCTATAAGGGCGCAAATGTGTTGGTTGCATAAAGCATCTTGCACTTATCTTTGCTCTGTTTTACACACAAGTTTGATCTAGGTAGGTACTGAAGAAATACTCCTCAGTCTAGAGAACAAGCATGCTCTCTGTTTCAAGAAAGAATGGTGTATGATTTTATGCTAGTGCTTCACATGGAAATCACCCTATCTGTGGACAACAATTCTTTCCATCACTTGTGCTGCTGGTGGGTTCCTTTCTCATTCCAGGCATTTTTCAAATAGCTCAAGGCTTTTAGAATGCTAAAGTCCTACTTCTAGGCTCCATCTCCATTTGGAAAATGTGCTGCTTCTTCAAAACCAATCTACATTACTAAATCCTAAGGGCCTGGCACAATCCTGAAAAACATTATTTTCCTTCTTTTTCTCTTCCNCCCCCGGCCCCCTTTGGCTGGAGGTTGTAATTTTTAAAACCTTGGGCATTTGGTGCTTTACCAGTCTGTGTGAGGTGCTCTCTTGCTCTCTGCCAAAAACCCACAATATCTTTCTTTATAGCCTGGTGACTTAGCAGATGGTGTATATTACCTTCTACAGCCTTGCATGGGAAATGAGGTTTTGTACATTTTTGGAAGACAAAGTTTTCTGTAACTTCATGTAATTACAGAAACTTTATATATGTTCATGTAGTTATTGAAACTTTATATGTGTATATATACACACGTACATATCTGTTCTAATAGTCATGCTGTAGCACCAGTGAAACAGCACATCTTTGATCAAGTTCATTTATTAAGCTTGGAAGAAAAGAGTTAGTGGAGAAGTTACAGTTCTCTACCAGCTAATCTGCATTAGCAGGAGAAAGTTTGTTTCTACGAAATAAAATGATAGCTTTACTATTTGGGCCAACTGAACATCATCACAATTTTGTTTCTTTTTGGTGTTACAGTGTTTGCTCTTGAGAGGAAAAGCATTCATGCTGTGAAACTGTTTGACATATCAAAACCTGTAACCTGCATGTGCTGTTTATATGATGCTTTCTCCTTGATATTTATTTGCAGAGCACACCACATGATGCAAATACAGCTTTCCAATATCTGTGCTGATAATCTTCACTTAAGGAACTAAATCTAGAATTCTGTGTTATAAAAAGTTTTCTGCTCTCTTTCATTTTTCTTCATAAAATCAAAATTGTTTTGCAGTCCCTTCCTGCTTTGGAGCCCATTCTTTTCAGGCAATCTCAGCAGACCACCTACTTGCTATTTCAAGTGGACTGGTTAGACATGCAACAAGTTGCAGAGTTCAGTCCTCTGTATACAGCGAAGCTGCTCCCCCTCTCTCGTTGCAGACACCATGACATGCTGGACTTATCCAGTCTCACAGTACTCACTTAAGCTCTTAGACTTGTCAACTGTTTTCAGAATTTTAATTTTTTTTTTTTTTTTAATTAATCCCGGTTCCAGCTGTAAAGTAGGTCATTCAGAGTTAGAATAAGATTAAATTTTTCCATTCTTATTCCCTAAATATGTCACTTAGTATTGACTGAAACCATTCTGAGCATTTATAAATGTTAAAACCATGCAGCATAGTCAAGTATTTAATTAGAGAAAATATTTTCTGTTTTTTTTTTTTTTTGTCAAATTTCTTTTTAACAAATAACTATCTTTAAGTAAATGTTGAATCTAAAAGTAAAGTTGAATTAGTGGTGAGTACTGCCTCTGCAACTTCCTATTTTCAAGAAAAAAATGAAAACCCAAAGAAAAGCCACTCCAGCAAACATTTACTTTGATTAGCAAGTGAAAAAGCAAACTCAACAAACTTTGGCATGGCTCCGCTGCCACTTCTGGTGCTGGGGACTGCACAGTTGTTTCACCTTTCCCTACAGTGCTGGGGTCACTCCTTGTTCTGTTCTCTTAGTCAAGAATTGGACACATTAGGCATACAAGGATCTATACAAGGGTAAATAGAAAGTAATGTCACATGCAAGATGTGAGTATACAGGCAGTGACTATATAGGAATATCTGCGCAGCTGCACCTCATTTCCAGGTTGCTGTCTTTATTAACTGCATACAAATACACCAGTTGTTGTTGAACTGGCCTGCCTCTTGAGTGGAAGGCAGACATATGAATAAATATGGCAGGTTTTCTAGATGTTATATGATCTCTTGATTTGAGAGCTGACAATCTGTGCCAGTACCTGTAATAGGATCTTTCCCCGAAGAGCACGAGGAAATTTTTATGGAAAGGTCCATACTTTTACGGTGACATTTGAAATTAGCCACCTTGAAGAAATAGATATGAATCTCTGAGGAAGAGCAAAATTCTTTTGAAATTAGGTCTTTGGGAAAATCCTGGATAGTCTTCTGAAAGCTGCTTAAAGTGTGTTCATTTATCTTAATGATAATTTGTTGGATGGATTTAATATTTCTAAGTACAATGGGACTTCAGGTTTTGTAATGCTGAAACAGATCATACTATTTTTCTAGCCAAAGAAAGGGAAAGAGGCTGAATGTAAATCTCATCCTCCTCTTGAACATTAAAATATGGCTAGAAAACAATAACTACAAAGTATTTTGTTCATTATCTTTCTTTCCATAGGAGTGTAAGAATAGAGTGGTACTTCTGGCAATATCCTAACCTTCTAGGATGGGACGGTAAAGGGTACTTAGTAAGGGATACTTCAGTAATACAAATATCCAAAGTAGTGCAGGCAGCAGTCTGAACATTCATTCTTATGGAAAGTACCAACAGAGCACCACTCTGCCAAGAAACAAAAACACTTTAACTGCTTCCAGGAAGTAGCAAGAAAGATGGATTTGAGCAGATGCCAGGAGATGTGTAAATAATAACTATGATTACAGTGGTCTTGCTGCATAATTAGGGCCAGATGCTTTAGCAATCTCTTCTGAGGATTTAACCCCTGAATGTGTAGGGTTGCAGCACTGTCAATTCAGGCACCTATGATGGTTTCTAAAAAGAGACATATTAAAAAAGTTTAAAAGTTTTGCAGCATGGGGACTTTTCTAGCTCCATCCCATTACATTTTGTCTCCTTCCCGAGGACAGAGTCTGGCACAGTGACTCTGAACACCTGACAGTATGTTCTGCAGGAATACGGCCAATTACTTAGACATGAGTAGCCTCATTTTTGAGGCTGAGCAGGGAACACTTCTGAGTCCACAGGCATTAATACTGCTGCACGTATTTCTGCAAGACAGGAAGCTGAGGTGAGCATTTTCAAGAGATTACCACTCCGCTTCTTTGTATATAAACAAGTTGGTTTAAGTCTCTTAATTTGTAAATTTATTTAAAAAGAAAAAAAGAAGAAAAAAAAAAAAGCAGCACCATTTGTGCTGAGGTAAAATTGCCCAGCATTCAGCACTGCTAAGTAGCTTAATGATAACCATAAACCCATGCCTGAGAAAAGCCATTATCCTATCTGTCATTCAGTTTCTCGGGGTGATCAGAGTAAAGCTATTCCCACACAAAGGAATGAGAAATGAGTGGCATCTTGCATGTATCCTGCCAATATGTAGATGTTTCAAACCTTTAAATTGGGCATGGTGGATATTGATGTCAACTCTCTTATTACAACTGGAATATATTTATTTTCTCCTTTCAATGCTAGTTTACTAAACACAGACTACTAAATAGTGGGGTTTTTTGCATAAGGCTGAAATCTAAATTGTCCTGGTGAGTTCAGAAACCACCAGGCTCTCACCACGCTCTTGAAGTTCACCTATGCTTGTGGCTGCATGACTGTCTCATCTGCTAAACAGGGACTCTAATATTGGACACATGCAATAACAAGGCTGGTCGTTTAATGCCTATATGTGTTGAATTTAAAAATAGGCTTTCCCACCCCATAAAGTCAGTGATCAAATTATCTATAGATATATTTAAGCATAAACCAAGAGTATACATATGACACTGAATGGGGACCTACTGATAAATCAGTATTAAAATGTATAAGTCCCATGCACTTCTTATAGAGATTAAAATCTAGAAAAACAGTTTTGAAGTCCAGTGTCTACTATTTGACATTATAATGTGCCAGGACACATAACTGTAAGGAAACAACAATTACCATTGACTGGCTTTCAAACTGACCAAAAGGTGTGACAGAATTGATTATTTTCTTTTCAAAAGCATAAATTGTCAGGGGGTCCCTCCTCAGGGACCAGAGTGCCATCATCAGTCTTTATGGAATAACACAGAGCTTGGAGAAAGGCATACAACTTCGATAGGTCTTTACATCACCCCAGGAATGTACAATATTCATGCTTTAAAGAGCTTGTCACAGTTCTCCTTTTACTTATGTAAACAGAAAAAAAAATGCTTAAACTGTAGGCACAAACACTGTTGTATGCAGATCCCAACAGAGGATTTATTTTTATTCCTTCTTTAATTTTTCTTTCCTCTACATAAAAGCTGTCTACATGTAGGTGACAGGAAATGTTCCCTATCTCTGTAAAGACATGAAAGAATTTCAAAGATAGCAGTAACTATGAAGTTTTACTTACTTTGGCATTTCAAACTGTGTGTGCCTCTGATTTAGCTGAAAATGAAGAAGTTTGAGGCAGACTAAAGTTTCCTCCATTAAAGAGTTCTCATTCTGTTTTTCATGGGGGGGTAGAGGATAGTCACAGTAAGCTAAAATATATGCTTCTGGATCAAAGCGTGGTTGATTTTGAGCCCCAGGAACTGTGTATTGCAGCTGTCCAGCCTCTTAAGTGCAAAGGCTTTTTCTTTAATCCCAGCCATACCCCCACAGCCAAAGCCTGCCCCATAAATTGAAGATACTCACTTGTCCAAGAATCACCATTAGTACAAGAGCTTGGAAGATGCCTGTTTGCTATGAAAAACTGCATTAACATATTTTGCAGCCCATTTTTACACCTTTCTGCTTCTAATTGCTTGAGGGAGTGAATATTACCTGTAGCAGTAACATCTGCAGAAGGCCTTGGTGCCACAGGTGTCCTCCAGCATGCCCCAATGAGGAGAAATCCCTTCTGCAAGGCAAAGTATTTGTTGAGCTGGATTTCTCCCCCACAGAGTGCCAGAAGCTTAAAGAGAGAACTCAAGGTGACTAAATCAGTGTCAGCTTTCTAAAGTGCTCTCCTTACTAAAACGAAACAAACAAACAAACAAAAAAGTATGGTTTTTCTTTCACCCTAGGAGCTCTGCCATGAGTAAGTCTTGTCCTCTGCACAGCTGAAGCCATCCCCTGGCACAGGCAAGACTCCATATATCAGGACCCCCTGCACCCTACCAGGTGCCTCCAAGTGCTCTCAGACGCACCCAGGCAGCCCAATCGAAGGCAGCTTTTGGGCTGTCAACTAGTAGTCAGTCTGGGTAGTCACGGTGCCTCAAAGCACATTGCGCTCAGTCCTGTTCATGCCCTCCCCCTTAGTTGTGATGGTGCCATAACCTGAATGTGGGTTTTTAAATCATGCAGCAGAGTTTTTGACTTTTACAGGAGTGTTTCAGGGTGGTTTGAGCATACTGGTAGCTTCTGGTTCAGTTTAGCAGAGCAGTGTGGTTTCCCTACAGGATTAAAAAAAAGACACAAACATTGCAACCAGCCTTGTGAGCTTGAGCATTCTCATGATGGGATCCAAGTGTTCCTGAGGCCATTACAGGAGCCTTTTCTCAGAGGGTGGTGCATTGTCACCATGTCCTGCATCAGAGCAGTCTCTACAGTTGCCTAAAGCTGCTGCTTTAGGCAACCACATTATGCCCAGTAGCCCCAGGAACTGCTCTGTGCCTGTTCCAGCTGTGGGCTAATGTTGATTTAAGATCAAGTTCACCAGGTGGGCAGCACCAGGGCATGGATACTCCAGTGAAGAAAATCTTCTATGGAAACACAATCACTATAGTAAATTCTGGGGATGCATCATTTTCCAAAGTGGTTCAGTTAATGAAATTCTCTTGGGTACCCATAGCTATTAGAAAAAATGATTGTTCCTATCCAGTGTAATGACCAGGCCTTCAGTTAACAAACATGTATGAAATACAATTTTACTTAATTCAGTTTTGCTAAGGGAGCATTTAGTGGCCTGGTGGACTTGTAAACCCTCATTCTTTTAGTCTGAGGTAATAGAGTTTCTTTGCAATGCATAAGTTGAAAGCCCCATAGTGATAGAGACCTAAATTATGAGCATGACAAAATACTCAAGAGAAACACAAATTAATGTATATAACAAAAAAAAAAAAAAAAGTAATGCTCACTCAACCACAAGAGCTTGGTAACCCAAACAGTTGAAGTAGACAGAGGAAGAAGAAATTAATTTAGCCAAACCAAGTTATGCGGGACGGTAAGGTACTTCTCTCAAATGTTCATTCTCCTGAAAAAAAAAAAAACAAAAACCCAGCTCAGACTTTCAGAGCTTTAAATTTCTTCCACCCTGAGAGAAAGTGGTAGGTGTTTCACTGCTGAGGATAAATCACATTTGCAGGCAAGGGTGGAGAGATGGAAGGAAAACACCACATTGCTGCATTTACATTATTTAATAGTCTAGAGGGAAGTTGAAGGGGTTTTTTATTCCCATCACAATAATAGTAAAAACCGTATTATGAATGAAATCTTAGTCATCCCTATAAGGGTGTGTGTGTGCACGCGCATATGTTGTTCTCCCAACACAATCAAATTGAAAATGGTTGCTTCAGTCAGGACTGTATTGTAGTTTTATTTCCTATAAGCCCAGTAAAAGAACAGAGAGAGAAAGTAGAAAATAGACAAAAGTGAAATGAAATAAACCTTTTATCTGGCTCTTTTCAGCAGCACCCAAACTGATGAGAAAATCACTTACTGACAGTTTAACTGATCTGAACCTCCCCAGCATTGTCAGCACTGGCATTTTATCCAGGTATATAGTAGTAATTATAATAGTGAGACTGGAACTCAGAGAATGCAATGTTACTTGCAAAAGGTAAGAAACTGTACTTTGCTATGGTGTGAGGCCAATAAGTTTGTGCCACTAGGACTGGTATTTGTACCTGCATTTACCTATTTGAATGAACAATGTGGGTTTAATGTTTATGAAATTACAGTTTCTGTTCTTCATCTAGGAGGTATTTGAAATAAAACAGTAGATAGAAATCTGTATTTTGCATCAGAATACCCGTGTTCTGCTTTCGACAGGCTGCACTTAACACCAGTTCCTTTGAGCTGCTTCAGCTTATTTCAGAAAGCTGCTGCTCCACTCTCTGGGTTTGCATGTGAGCAACAAGCCCAAGAACAGGATCACGCAGCCATCAAATTCCTGTACAGAAATCACAGCTGGAAGTAAAAATTTACAGCTCACTGTCCCAGAGAGCAGCTCATCTGTGTTGAGTGAGGAAGTGAAAAGGAGCATGTGTTTCTCAGAGAGACATATTTCCCCTGGGACTTAGGCTGAGCACATCCCACATATTTCACATAAGGAACTGAAGAAGCCTCATGTAGATAAGGGCTCTGAGTGTTTTTATGGAGGGGTAGGATCTTACCAGCCTTAGTGTAGGAAGGCATCTACCCCATTCCTACTTCCCTGATCTTCCGCAGTTATTCCAACATCCATTTTTTAATGTGCCTGAAACAGGATTCTAAACTGGATTCAGGAGGTATATCTTCAGAGGGTAACATATTGAGGCCAAAACCCAAAAGAAGAGACTGGGAAATCTTCTAAACTTCCCTTCCAACCCAAAGAACCTCATCCAGGCCCACCAACAGCAGCCTGCACAAAAACACAAACTCAGAACTAAACAATTATGTTTTGTGCTTGAAAAAACAATTAGATAAGTGATACTTTTAAGAAAGTAAACTTTTTCTATAAATGCTTGCTACAGACTTAAACACTTTCCAAAATACAGCAGCTTGCAGCTGGAGAAAGAAAATGCCACAACATTTATGTGTAATCATTAAGAATTATGTTAAACAGTTTGGTGAGAAGAAAGTGCAGTTTTCCTGAAGAAAAATTTCTGAAGAAAGAACTCACAGATTTTGGAAGTAAGACCCAGTGTACCAGATGTCTTTGATAAGGCTAAGTAATTTCAAAACTTTCTTCTTATTATTACAACTTGCTCAGCTTCACAGGATTTAGCAAAAGTCAGCACTTTTGCTCAGACAACTTTCACATGGCCCTTTGTATCTCCACTACAAGCTTGATAAAAATTCCACTGAAATAAAAAAAAAAAAAACACAAACCACTCCTCATTTTCCAGTGGGATGGAGTTAGATGGAACATTTTATGCAGCTGGAATAAATGGCCAAGAAAAAAGCAAGAGATTATTGAGGATTTCTTAGGAACAAACTGCAAGACACCATTGATTCTTCATCATTAAAGATTGCTTCTTCACTATTCAGGAGTCAGCATATTTAAGAAATCCAGGATCCCCTTTTTTTTTTTTTACCTGATGTAACATTAACTACTCCAAGTTCTTCTATCTCTCTGATGCTATTACCCAGCCCAGTCCTTGGAGTGATGCTATCAGATTCCCTTTTAGCTTCATTTCCCTTGAAAAGGACAGAGGAAAGATGACACAGATAGCAACCGAGAGTAAATAACATTAAGGATGATATTAGTAAATATATTTGTTTCCTGTCAATCTCAATACAAACTGGACCAAGGTGATAAGAAGAACTACCACTCCTGACTCCTATCAGGGCCCTTGCTTCCAGTTGTGACAGACCAAGAGACAGAGCAGATGCCTCCTTGGGAACAAGAGACAGGACAGCTGACAGTTGCTTCTTCTTACACTTAATCAAAAACAGAGGCAATTTTCTTTTGCAAAGCACATTACCCTACATTTCTCTTCTGACATAGGAGCTTCCTGCTCAGCCTTGAGGTTTGTCACACTTCACTTTTCCCAGTTGGTAGCTACAGCCAAAGACCCTAGTCAACAGGGGAGTTTAAGGCAGACTGATTTCATATCCTACAGATCCTTTTAGTGAATCCTATAAGGAACCAGGTAACTTTTCCTTTGATCGAGTCTGCTTGTTGATTGAGCACACCATGTTCATTCTCTCTTTGTAGGAACAGACATACTGTTCTCTGGAAAAAACAAGGAACAGACAGACATTGGGACAGATGTATCTGTCCCTATACCTTTAAGATGATTAAGTTTAGTCTTGGAATTGCTTGGCCTAAACTGTCTCTTGGGGAAAAAAAAAAAAAGAAAGAAAAAACCCCCAAAAGAAACCTTGGGAGAAAGGTTCCTTGAAATAGAAAAGTTATTCAACAAAACAATTTTATTCCTCATTTAGTACAGAGCAGAATATGACATGCAAGACATCTGCTATTAAAACAGTCAAATAAAGTATAATTTGGTCAAGGCAAAAATAAAGGTGGGTTATGTACATATTTCAAATACACAGTCATATTATGTGGCATATCCTTTCAATGGAAAAGACTGTCATGCTATTATGGATAGATCAGCTGCATGAGACTTTCAGTTTTCAAAACGTGGCAGTGAAATAGTTAACAGGTCTGGCTTTTACATTGTCATAAGGAGACTTCATTGCTAGCATCCCACTGAGATGAATGAAGGCAGCTTATGTCTAGTGTTATTGTTTCCATGTGTTTGGCTCCAGACTCAAGCCAGCATTCCCCTCAGTTTATACTTGAAAGGTTATCTTCACAACCAGAAGAGACAGAAACTTTCTGTAAATATATGTATGTGTAAAGAGGAGGGCAAATACAGGTTAACTCCACTTATTGAGTTCCAGCTTTCTCGAATTAATGTTTTGATAGTTATAGCAAAAAGAATTTTGTTTACAGAAGCTTCTGATTATCTGTGTGGCAGAAATGTCCCTTACAGCACATTTGCTCTGTTTTAAATATACGGGGTGATCCGATCAATACTAACATAACTTTATCTTGTTGTTGATAATTTTTAGTCTTTTAGGCTTGGCAATGAAGTACCAGCTAACAAAGAGCACAGTAAAGCATGTAACAAGGAATTGCAAATGGAAGAAAAAAAGTCTGAGTGTAATTTTGAAAGGGAAAGGCAAAACAATCTGCATTTTGGCAAATGAAAATATACTGCGTGTAACAATAGTGCTCCAGAAGGAAAATGTCTGTAAAGACTGGAAGTATTTCAGTTGGCTTGAGTTTTGCCATGTGACTCTCTCTAAAGCCTGGGTTTGTTTTTTTTTCCCTACTTTCTCCATCAGTAATCTAACACTGAAGTTTCTCCACAGAAGAGCACCCATAATTGTTCATTACCTATGCTTCCCTGGAGACAAGAAGGAATATGAAACAGCTGATGCAGATCAGTATTCTTACCCTACCTTGAAAATTATCTTTCTTCTCTGAATGACAGGATGAATATAAAGCATAATTATAAAAGTATTTCACTTTGCGAACACTGAAAGTTTCCAGAAATGCCTATTTTTGGTTTTTCACTGAATCCAGAATTCTTCTGATACAGAGTCTCATACATATGCCCTAGCTATAGCATTATTTGGTCTTATTTTCTACAGTACTTGTTAATAGCTCCGGATTTTTCTTCTTTAGAACATGAGATTTTTATTGTATTTTAAACATGATCTATGAGGGTATCCTTCCACAGACTATTTTATTAGACATCTGGCAAGAAAGGAGGTAACACATTGACAAGGGTGATGTAGTGCCTAACTTCTAGGCACTCCCTCTTCTCTGAAGTTAGTAACAGCCTCATACAGAGGGCCATCAGAGCTATACTGGGGTGGCCTCAATTCCAGCATTGTCCTGAGCCCACATTTTCTTGTCAACAAGAGGCCTCAGAGAGTTTAACGCGGCCACAAGAAAACACAGGTTTAGGTGGAATTTCAGATGTCTGAATATGGTTCTTGGGAGATCAGAGAATCAGACCCACAAAGCCAGCAAGTCTGCAGATTGGGGTGCAAACCTGTAAAAAAATTGGAATTGGGAACCAGGGTTACGCCTTAACTTTGGTAATTTTCAGAAGCAGATACAGAACAGAACTTTATTTTTTCTCTTCTGTGGTAGGTCCTTCTTTAGGCACCTTCATCCAAAGCTGAAAACAACATACCATTGTTTGCACGCCCAACAGCAAAGGCATAGGCTCCCTGAGGGGCTCTATAGCCCCTAAAAAGTTAATTGCTCAGATAAGTTAGGGCTGTATAGATAATCAGAGAATTACAATTCTTGCTGTAGGCACCAAGTGTTCCCAGAAGAAGGAAGGAAGGAAGAAACATCTTAACTATGTAAAATACAGTAAAACAGAAAGCTCAGACTATTCATTATGGGCAGTTGTCCCTGTAAAATTCCCTTTTTCATGGATTTCTAGTTTCCACAATGGAATTTTTTAAACAACCAGAGACAAGGTAAATTTTTAAATGTACAAATATTCTAATAAAAGATGCCTTTGGCCACCTCAGTATTGAAAGCAGCAAGATCATTTCTCATTCAGCCTAAAGCAACATGAGTGATGCACTGATCTGCACCACAATGCAAGAATCTGTCAAGAAGCTGTTCCCCTATTCGTTTTATCTCGTGGGATTTTACTAGCACTGACCAACACAGCCACTCAAGTCCAACATAGCAATGTCAGGCCTCTAGTGCTAGTATGACAGGCTTTAGCAATAGTTGTTCAGTGCAGCTCAAGGCTGTTCATAATTCATATTCCAAACTCCACCAGTTTGTCACTACAGACAGTTAAAATAATGACATTTGCTGAGGATTGAAAGGTCTTGCAGAAAGCCTGCAAGGTCTGAGCAGAGGAGGCAGACAAGGTGTTCCAGAGAAGACAAGCCAAAACCTGTGGGGACAGGGTAACCCATAAAGGTCCATCCTTTCAGTTGATATGAACAATCTTAATTGCCTCTTAATGAAGGTTTATTTTCATGGGTAGGAAGCATGAGTGAATGTGATTGTAAATTTTTATTATTTTTTTTAAGAGATACTGAAAGAACAGGCTACAATCAAATTCTTATCATTAGTTAATGACAACAGAAGTAATGAGGTTAAATCAGCAACAGAGAAAAATTAGCCTACATGGAGAACTTCTCATTTGCAGGGTTACACAGAGATGGATTTTGTCATAGCAAGTTGTGCAAAAACTTTAATCAAAAATACAGAGGTTTCCAATGAAGATTGCTCCCAGGATGACAAGTTTGAGATGCAGGCTGAACTAAATTCTCTCCTCCTTTCATCTAGGTCTCTGTCCATTCTTCTTTATGCACATCATTCTCCCGTCCTTGAATGACTCAAGGAAAACTACAAGAATTCTTTGGGCTGTTTTTTATGACCAAGCTTTTACTCTTTTGTTTCCATGACCATCCCTTTTCAATCCTCTGGGACCACAAACTGTCTCTCTTGACTGCAGAAATTTAATAAGAACCAAATTTTGATCTTAGTCACATCTATTCAGCTTCAGTCTAATAAACAGCATTATGTGGGTGAAATCGTAATTAGATAACACAGCTGAGGTTAAGTGTGAATGGAATTGTTCAGTCCCTCTCACGCTCTTAGGGCTCAGGTTCTCCTTTATGGCTACACAGCAAACAATGTTATACTCCCAACAGAATGCAGAAGGCAGTAATCTTCTCTGGGATGCAAGGTTGGAGCTCTTTGGGCTGCTGGGTGGGGAATGCAGTGGCTTGGCAGCATGGGGCCTGTGCAACAACAGTTTCAGCTTCATGACTTCTGTGAATATCAGCAAATTTATCCCTCCAGCTCTTAAATTTGAGAGGATCTGTTTCAGCAGAAACAAACTCACAAGAGAAGTGCATGCAAGAATGAAAATAATATTTGGAAGGAAGACAATAGATTATGAACAGGTAATATGGCCTGAATATGTGAGAATTTCTACTATGCTTTACCTTGTATTTGCATCTCATGTTGGCACTGAGTACTGCGCAGGACTCACCTGAGAGGTGAGGCACAGTCACTGAAACCAAGGGAATTAAGAAGTGCTTTAGCACTGCCTCCTGAGAGCACAGCAATGAAGTAAACTGTAACAAAAGGCAGAAAAATCAGGTTGCTCTGCCTTAGTCAGGTGGGGAGGGGTAGACTGACCATAATGTTTTACAGAGACACAAGCTTTCCTTATGCACAACTGCAAAGACAGAATTTGTTTTCTTGAGGTGTTAAGCAGGAAAAACCAATGAGAACACCATTTCCATCATACTATCATTGCACAGCAAACACGGCAGAGGGCTCTTTCTCCCTTCTTCTTCTTTCTTTGGCATTGTGTTAAACTCATCAGCTTAACAGCTGCAGGGGACACACACAAAGGACAACCTTAAACCATTGCTGCAGGTAGACACACACTCCAGCCAATATGCTGACTGCAGAAAGCTACCAGCAGGAAACCAACCCAGCAAATGCTTCACCATGAGGAAAGGAGACAACTTCCAGGGAGGGAGCAGGCAACAGTGAGGTCATATCATACCTGCATGCAACAGTATGCTCTGCAGAAATGCCCCAAAACCAGTCCTAGGTCACCTTGAGGCTGGAAAATTTATACAAGGCACCTGTGTTTTCTTCTTTAGTCACACAGATTTCAGGGTAGTACACTTCGTCCTTAAAATCTCCCTCAGACACACCTCCATGTGAGAGGGCTTGCCCAGGGACCGCACACAATTTATCTCAACTGTTTTACAGATTTACCAGTTTTTATATTATGAATGAACATCCATACAGAACCTTATGTTTTAGGTCTTCTTACTTCTCATGGAAATTTTGAGCAGTTGTCATAAAAGTCTAGTCTTCTTCCTCCCAGAAAGGCAGATTTAATTTGTGGCTGTTTCCCTTCAGTTTGAAGCACAAAGACAGGATCCTGTTGACAGCTGGAAAGAAATACTTAAAGACTTAATTACCTTCCCCTTCTCTGACCAAATGACTACTTGAAAACAGTTGCAATGGAGGCAGTCCTGTGATAGCATGCTGCTTGGAGAAGCCTTCAGTAAAATTGTGTAAACTAATAAAGAGAAAACTAATAAGCTGGAAAATTATAAAATAGACATATACAGTAATTTTTCTTCTTTTCATTGAGCTCCTAATTTGGAATCTATAGTGGAACTACAGTGTTTCCAGAAAGAAAAAGAAAGGAAAGTTTTCTAAGGTGTAATTTAAGATGTCTTGTTTACTATTTAGGATTTATGAATATTTGAGTCCAGTTTTCCTGAACAGATCACAGCTATAAAGAACTGTGTTCTTGATATGCAGGATTCAGGCAGGCAGTGTGTCTGGAGTGTCTCTGTGGACTCAAGACCCTGTGTCTGTGCTGTGCAGAGAAAGCATGTGCAGTTTTATGTGAAAAACTCTGGCTAGAAACAGAGGGGTGCCTATCTGACAGGGACTATGTGTCTGATTTGCTGTAATTCTCCTTTCTGGCTGTAGCCAGTCAGGGCAGCTGGCGATGGTGTTGGCATCTTCTGTATTTTATGTGCTTTGAGGAAGGAATGGGAGGGAGCCAAACTATTGGGAGGACCTGTCCCTTCTCACTGTCCATTATTTCCATGCAAGTCCTTGATGGTTCTGGAGAGAGAGAGAAATCTTCAGGGACCAAAGAGGAGCTTGATAGCATGGGACTGTGAAGCAGGGTAAAGATCAGTGGTGACTTTATGTGTTATCCATATGTTAAGGCAGAATGAGCTTCCCTATAGCTGAGTTTTTTTGTTAGGAGAATCAAGACTGTAGAGCTCTTTCATGGCCATTAAGAAAAGACCAAGTTTAAAGTCTGTCATGTCATTAATTTAACAGGTAGGCTAAACACTAAAAGGAAAGAGCTTTGGGAGGAAGAAAAGCACTCTGTGTGTGCCCCAAACTGTACATTTACACTACTAACAAGACACTAGTTTGAACCAGCATATTTCCAGTTGCTACGTTTCAGCCCCCATTTTTTAAAAGCCTTTTGCCCTTACAAGGAAAACAGCCTGAGAGAGGACTCTGTGACTGCCTGATGAAATTTCTACACCATTTTGGAAGAAAAAATTTAAATCTGAAATTCCTATTTGTATGGAGAAAAACTTTTTATGTCAGAGTCTTCTGTTAAAACCATTGGAAATTTTTTTCTTCCTGTAGGCTGAACTCAAAGAGACACATACATTAATGCGACTTGTACAAAATGGAGCAGTTAAGGAAGAAAGGTTAAACAGATATCTTTGGGCTCTTCCTTGTTTTGGGCCACTGGAGGCAAGTTCTGAGTGAGACTGTTTGCTTTGAAGTGGCTGCTGCAGATCCTGCCTGCCTTCACCACACTGGCTGTGTGATGTGGAACGAGCAACGAGGAATCATCTCTGACACGAGGATGGGTCTGCTGAAGGGCAAGACAGCTTGATGCTGGGTAGTGACAGAAATCTTCTATAATGCACAGTAACATCTGGCCCATGTCATCTTTTTCTAGTTCAGCTGATGCCTTTTATCATGTGAAAATACTCAAAACTGATCCAAAGCTTCCATAATTGAGGCTATACCAGTTGTTTCTCTCTCTCTCTCTTTTTTTTTTTTTTTAATTACTATTTGAAAAAACCTTTAAAGCTCCCTTTAGATTTTGCAGCTCATGGAATATAAATCTGCTCTTCAAAGTAGAAGAATGCAGCTTTCTGGAGCTGGGAGCTGTCATATATCCTGTATGAAGGTAGACAGCTTGACTGCTCCAAGCTCTATAATTGCAACAGCAAGAGAAAGGATTTGCTTCTTTTTCCTTTCTAGGTCACACAATATGAAAAGACAGACAAACTGTCTTTACACTGTCCTTCAAAAACATATTTCCATGCTATCCTTTCTACCTGATCCCATTACTGTTGAACAAACAGAGCAAGGGTAGGAGCAGCTCAGACCTTGCCTTGTTTGCTTTCTTTTCTGCAGAGCACTTCACATATGTTGCCTCCAGTGCTCTTGTAGATGTTATTTGTGCCTACAGCCACTTTCTCCGGGCCATTTGGGGGGCCAGGTTACATGGGAAGAATGTCACCTTGGTATCTAGTAATCACAGTGAGCAAGGAGCAGGGTGGTAACAGGTATTTTGAGGGTAGAGTGCCTGAGCTCCCAGAATATCCCCTTTGCAGCTGGCAAGTGGCTGCAGTGGTGGCTTGCAGTACAGCAGGCACCAGTGAGAGAGGCTGCAGCTTCCTGAATGTTGGCCATGTGTGCCCCTGCCCGAAGGCAGATGAATCTGTAGTTCTAGGGAGCCAAGCAACTCATGGCTATGGAGGTCAAGAGAAGGGTGTTAGAGGACCACTGTGGGATATAAAATTCTCTTCCTGGGCTTCTTGGTTTTGCTTGCTTTCATCTCCAGGGGTAGAGCACCCTTGTCTGTGTTTTTATAGCCTGTAATAAGAGATGCTTTTTAATGAGTGCATGGACAGCCATCCTGTTGTCTGGGTTTGTGCCTCAGAACTGCATGGTGGGAAGAACTATTGGCAGTTGTCTTTGTTTACTCTGTTTCTAAGGATGTGCAATCATTAGAGGTATGGGGGTCTTTCTGTCTTCCAGGTGTTTTTATGGGCTAGGCCAGAACATAGCCTGTTTGTGTTATGTTTGCTTTTCACAGAGTAACCCAACTCATGCCATGGCCTGAGAAGGGCCTCTACATTCATTTAATCCAAACAGATTCTGAGGATATCCAAATGGCCCCAATAAACAAGGGTGGCCTATCTGAAAATATTTTCTGGTTGTGAACATTGCAATGTAGGCTGAGACTAGTTAGAAATCCTGGCTTGCGTATAGATATTTTCTCTTCTTTTAGTGTCCCAGTGGGGCAGAGAGTCCCTGAAAGGCTATGAAGCATGGACTAGCTTTCAGAGCTTACTCCTTGCCAGCAGCTTCTCTGTGTGAGGCCAATAAAATTTGTTTGCACTTGACAACAATAGAGTATTTTTGTGCTTCACAGTGCATCTCCTTGGGATTAACTGCTGTTTGGGAAGGCCCTTAGGTATATCCCTCTACTTTATCCCATGCAGGATGAAGACACCACCCTTTCATGCCCTATCTGAAGAACATGATTACTGCTATAAACATTAGAGAGGTTTACAGGCTGGGTGGACAGCAGTTGCTTCCAAGCACTGACTCAGGAGGGGTCAAAGGACAGATAAAAGCTGGAGAAGTAGAAATTATCTCTGCAGTTAAATACCTCATGGGTGAAAAGTGTTTTTTGAGGAGGCATTGAGCTGTGGTAGGAGTGCAAGGCAGCTAGCTGTTCTTCCTGTGGGGCCAGGGACAGATCATCCAGTACAATTCCCTTGTGTTCACCCCTTTTCCCACCCAGACTCTGTCACCCACACCAAGAGGCCAAAGAAGGCTGATTACTTAGAGGGGAGGAAGGGCATAGGGGAACTTCCACGGGGATGTGAAGGCCAACTCACAGTACAGCTACATCCATATTCCGTCTCTCCTGGTAAATGATGCTTGGAAAACTGGTTTTTTGAGTGGCAGAGTGGGAATATGTCCCCTTGCAGCATGAGTATTTTCTTCTCTACTTCCCTTCCTGCTAGAGATGTTTTTAAAAGTGGGCAAGCAGAGGGCAAGTGTTTTTATTTTGGCCTGTGTCTCTCTTTGAAACACACTAGCTTCAAAGACATGTGGGACACAAGCATGCATCACAGCATGTAGTTGGACCGTGGTGATCAAAGAGGCATTTGAGCACACCACGGGTCAGAAAGCAGTTCTCTGTTCTGCAGGGCTGGAACTCGCTTTGGCACTGGGCCATGCAGAGGTCTTTTACTTTTTGAAATGGTGAGCCTCAGGCTGACCACCTGACATCTGGAGGATACTGTAGTCCCAGGAGCAGCGCTAACCCCGAGTGCCCAGGAGGCTAGGTCAGTACAGCAAAGGGGTTTTTACCAGTCCAGTGTAACACTGAGAAGGGTCAGTCACTAGGGGAAATTTTGGATCCTTCTTTCTTTCCAGCGTTATGAGATAAGCCTGGATGGTAAAAAAGTGGGAATAGTAGGTCAGGGGTTGTGCATGGGACTGATAGCCTACAGCAAATACAAAGAGACAGAGCCTTTCTAAAGCATGCTGTAACAAGCTGGGGACAGATGTTTTTCCTAGGGCGACCCAAATACTGTGCAGAAGGGTCTTGCCCATGGCAGTCTGACACCCTATGAATTCATGAGAGAAGCTCCTTCATCAAGATGGCATAGCAATGCATGGAGCAGCTGGGAGATCCCACCGTGAGGAGGAGACAAGCCTTACACTAGTTTGGGATTGCTAACCTGACAGTTTGCTGACTGTAGCTCTTCTTTCTTCAGCGTCTTTGAAACCTCAATCTGACACCTTTTGTTGTGCTAAGCACATCAGTTCTAAGGCCCTTACAAAATAAAATACTAGTCCTGAGAAGGATAATTACTACAAGTCTTATGATCCAGAAAAACTTTTCTATTAACTCGAATCTACATTGCTTAAATTATTTTGAAAGAAAATGACAGCACCTCTATTTCAAAAACAGTAAGAGAGTGTTATATTTAATACAGTTGTCTAAAATACTGCACAGTATACTTTACTACTATGCAATAAAAAATAAATAATGTGAGGAGTTATATCTTCCTCAAGCTTAGCAGCTGGATTTTTTTTTTTTTTAATCCTAGGAGCTTGATTTGCCCAGTTCTTGTAAGGGACAATTAAATTTAATGATCTACACTTCAAAAAATGACCTGTGATTCTGAGAATTTTAATTTAATGGTTTCCCTACTTGAAATATGTCTGAAGTGCTTTATTGTTTAAAATAATCATGTTTGATGGTTCTTGAAAGTCAAAATGGAAACATATCAAGGAGACAGAGCCAGCTTTTCCCACAAAAGGGGTGACATACCATACTAGGGCAAAGCTATTCTTACAGGCATTTGCCTTTTGGTCTTAATGCATACCCCAGTAATTGCAAAAGGTGCTTCGTTTTTAAACAGGAAAACATAAATTTTGGAGAAAAATTAGAATTTTAGTTAGAACAGAACTAAAATCAGTTTCTGATGATGCTTCTTAATTTGTACAATGGCATGACATGGCATTTACATTGCAGCTGTTACTCTTCCACACTAGATAATTTGTATGGTCAGTTTGGTAAAAAAATATTTAATTAAGTTTTCTGGATTATTTTTAATCTTATGGGGCTTTTTTTAAGATTTAAAATTGCTGACATTTCAAACCTGAAAGAGGGGTAATGGAGAAAAAGCAGTAGAAACCATCTTACATCTTGTGGTTTTCATTGCACAGATATATTTCATGGCAGTTCATACACTTATTTGGTTTTGGACAGGAATACTTGTTTGAAAGGGATACAGAACAGCTTTGGCTGACTGTTACTGATAAATCAACTGTTCTGTACGCTCTCTGACTCCTCTGGAGCTTTGAGATGTGTTTTATTAGATGAACAAGATAATGAAAGCCAACCAGTCTGGCCATTAATTATATCATTAGTTGTATTTAAATCAGCATTTACCACACCATAGTGCTGTAAATGAGAGCTAGCTTTTGATCCTATTACATTCAGGGCTCCATGTACTGGCACGGAAGTCAGTTAGATGGTTCCCATGAAGCAAACACGCAGAACTAGGTTTTTGACACAGGGCAAAACTGAAGCCTTGCTGTTTATTTCAGGCCATCATAGCAAAATCTGAACAAAGCACAGAGAGGAAAAATCAATTAGCACACAAAATACTTTTATGCTAGTGATTTAGTGTAATGCTCCCTGTATAAAAATCATGATTTTTATACATTCTTTAATGCACTTAAACAATGGGTGTTTCTTAACAATGAGTTCCTTATACATGTTATTCTATGCAATTTGCTAAGTACAGGCAACATTCACTGTTGACAGCTATATATCAAATTAGAAGCAAGCCACAGAGGGAACCCTTCTGCAGAGGGAACCTTGTCCACTAGTGAGCTCCTGTGAAAGAGGTGGCCAATATCCAACTAACTTTGCTCTCTGATTGCAAGGAAACAGACTGCATTACACTGCTGGCAGCACTCATCACCCCTGAGAAGGCTTTTCTTGAGCAGAGTCCAAGTGCAGACACCACCCAGGGTTGCACAGTCTGGTCCACAGCTGGGGGAAGCTTGTGCTATAACTCGTGACTGTGGTGGTGGCTAGAAGACCCCTCCACAGCAGCTGGAGCCTCACCTCTTCCAGTCACCAATGCCGCTCCTGCAGGACATGTTGGTGTCAGTGTGTGTGCCACCACATACATGTCTGTCTATTCACAATTTTCCCCATGGGCTGGGGGAGCATTTGATACAGGCACTGCCCACAGCATTCTTCTCATGGTAACACCATGTCAGAGGTACCAGCCTGCTCAGGGTGCAAGACTCTGAGCATTTGTTTCTCCCTTCACCACTTCCTGGAAGCATCTGGAGACTGATCACACAGAATCATAGAACATGTCGCGTTGGAAGGGACCTGCAAGGAACATCATGTCCAACTCCTGGCCACGCACAGGACTATCCCCAAGAGTCACACCATGTGCCTGAGAGTATCATCCAAACAGTTCTTGAACTCTAGCAGGCTTGGCGCTGTGACCACTTTCCTGGAAAGCCTCTTCCAGTACCCAACCAGCTTCTGGGTGAAGAATCTTTTTCTAATATCCAACCTAAACCTCCCCTGACACAACTTCCGGCCATTCCCTTAGGTCTTATCTCTGGTCACCACAGAGAAGAGATCAGTGTCTGCCCCTCTCCTCCTCTTCCCCTCACAAGGAAGTTGTAACTGCAATGAGGTCTCCCCTCAGTCTCCTCTTCTCTAGGCTGAACAGACCAAGTGCCCTCAGCCACTCCTCATATGGCTTCCCCTAATGGCCCTTCACCATCTTCACTGCCCTCCTTTGGATTCTCTCTAATAGCTCAATGTCTTTCTTATATTGGGGTGCCCAAAACTGCACACAATATTCAAGGTGAGGCTGCAGGTGGGACCCCCAAGTTCCTTTCCACAGCATTGCTTTCCAGCAATTCTCATTCCCAATCTATATATACATCCAAGGTTGCCTCATTCCAGGTAAAGAATCTGGCACTTCCCCTTGTTGAACTTCATATGGTTAGTGATTGTCCAGTCCTCTAATTTGTTGAGGTCTCTCTGCAGGGCCTCCCTGCCTTTGAGGGAGTTAACAGTTCTTCCTACTTTTTTGTCTGCAAACTTGCTTAGTATCCCTTCCAGTCCTGTGTCCAAGTCATTGATGAAGATGTTGAAGAGCTCAGGGCCCAAGATGGAGCCCTGTGGAACCCCCCTAGTGACAGGTCATCAGTCTGCTGTCACCCCATTCACTATTACCCTCTGTGCTCAACCCATGAACCAATTCCTCACACCCAGATGATGTGTTTATTCAGCTGTGTGCTGGATAGTTTGTCCAGAAGGATCTTGTGAGAGACAGTATAGAAAGCTTTTCTGAAATCCAAAATTATTACCTCTACTGGCTTCCCTTGATCATCAAGGTGGATTACCTTGTCATAAAAGGAAATCAGGTTGGATAAGCAGGACTTTCCTCTCAGGAAGCCATGCTGGCTGTGACCAATGACTGCATTGTCTTTCAGGTGGTTTTCAGTATTTCCCAGCATAATCTTTTCCATAACTTTACCAGGCACTGAAGTGAGACTGACAGGCCTGCACTTTCTGGGGTCTTGCTTCTTGCCCTCCTTGAAAATCAGGACAATGTTTACCAGCTTCCAGTCAGTTGGGACCTCTCTGGATTCCCAAGACCACTCAAAAATCATTGAGGTTTTACAATGACATCAAAGAGCTCTTTGAGGATTCTTGGATTAATCCCATCAGGCCCCATAGATTTGTAGGGATCAAGCTGGAGCAGCAGTTCCTGCACAATTTCAGGGTTGACTGGGAGTTGATCATTCCCACAGTCATGGTCCTCCAGCTCAGAGCACTGAGACCGCATTTGTCCATCACCTGTGCTGAAGACAGAGGCAAAGAAAGCATTAAACACCTCTGTCTTATTTGTGAGGTCACTATCCTCATCATGTAATGGGCTGCATCCCCATCTCACTTTCTTCCATACAGAGGAAAAGTTTGCTTCATCCAGTTATAGCTCACCATGGACTGTATAACTCATGTGCTAAAACTAGCAACCAAGCGATAGATTATAGAGCAAATTTAGAAATAAAACCTTTATTGTGTACAAATGATGAGGAGATTGTAGTATACAAGGCCAAGACTTCAACTGGGGTGGGGGGGGATGCCTTTACCAATTTCTATTCTGACAGTTGCCATTTACAAATACTACTTTTCACCAAAATATTTAGAGCCATGCTTAATACTGATTTTCAAAGTTGTGGCTGATGGGTGATGTTCATTTGTGCTGTATGCCAATACTCATCTCCTATAAGACATATGGGGTTTTATATATGTAGTAAAAGTGCTATTTCTTTAAAGGCCTGGTGAAACATCTCAAATCCTAGGAATGAACTTGGTAATGCTGCCCTTTAAAAGATTCATGAGTGATCAGGGAGAGTTTTTGTGGGGATATTTTTTTGGTTTTCATTTTTTTCCCTTTCTTAACAAAGTGCCCAAGATGGCTGAAGCTCTATTAAAACTCCGTCTTAATGACTGTTTAGGTAGAGTTCAGCGCCAACTTTCATTTTAGCTTCAACTTAGCACCTCTCATTAATTTCTCACATTCTTCTGTGACTGGGGATTTCCATATTTGGTTTTACTCTTGGATTATGTCAGACAAGTTTGAACAAAATTGTTTCAGTTAAACGAATGTGAAAAAAAAAAAATCTCTTCCATATGTTGTTATCAAAATCTTCTGTAGCTGTTTAAGTAAAAAATGGCTAGCCAGAAATCTTTATGTTGGCTTGCAATCTAGCCTTTTCAAGAAAACACTCAGGTTGAAGAAAATTCGATAAGTAGTTTTAAATCAACTTGTCTTTTTTCTGCATGCTATGTCAATCTCTTTCATTTTCCCCTCTCCCTTTTTCTTAATTTAGTTTTTAAACCCTTGTTTAAAATGAGTTTGCCAGGGATTCATTTGCTAAGAATATCTTTAATGACATCTCAGTTATAGATATATTTGTCAAGAACCCCAGCTGTTAAGACCAATTGAGTTGAAAAAGCCAAAGTGGATGCCATTGCTTCAGTATATAAGGGATGAAAAGTTTTAGAGTGTATAGTCAGCTTTCTTTTGCAGTTCATACCATTTTAAACATCAGACCTGATGATCTTACTTAGGTCAGTAAAATGACAATTGTGCACATATACAGTCAGACCGTTTTTTGCTCTTTTTACATAAAAAATGGAAATAACCTACAAAACATAGGCTAAAAAGAGAAAATGACAATTACCCACTTAAAAATCAGAAAATTACAGAGGCTGAGGTTCTTACAACAATGCTAAGACTTCACGCTCTATGTACTTACAAAGCTTACGATCTGCTTTGACAAAAGCCCATGTTTAGAAAAAGAATAAGCCTTTAAACACAAGTATTTAAGTCCAGGAAAAAGTAAGACTTAAGGTAGGTCATTCTCTGATCCACTAAGTATCCAATAATTTGGAACCCAGTGGGATGGCCTCAATGAGAGAGATATTAAACTCTCCCTTTCCTACTCCTTCCCTCCTGCAAGAGTGAATACTTTGGAGAGAGTGGTGAGGGCTTTTCTGTGAGATGGGTATTCAAATCTCTTCAGCCAGGCATGGAAGCCTGCCAGCAGTTCCCAAGAGCATACTAGCTCTCAGCTATTGTAAAAATAAGTACATAAAAACATATGTTGAAAGTCACTCACATCCTTCCTTTTTCCCCTTGGCTGTGTTTCCCCCTGGCTAAACAAGGCAGCTGGGAGAAGGGCATTGGAAATGTCTTTCCCAGGTAGCTAACTTTCTACAGATATTATAAAGGGACCCTAGACAACAAATCTATGTGTGAAGTCAAGAAGTCATGTTATTCCCTCTAATATAGAGAAAACTACAGTGCAAAGTGATTAAAAACAAAATTTCTAAATGGTCCACTACAGCATGTCTCATTCTCAAGTAAAAAACCTTAAATACCAAAGAACTGACTGTTCCCATTTGGTTAGATTAAAGAGGTAAATACTCATAGAATCTGGAAAACCCCTCACAGAATACTTCTAAAATATTAGATTAATCATTTGCACAAGGTTGTATGGCAAACCAGAGGCAGTGACAGTGGTAGAGCACATTCCCCTGGGACTCTGGTTCAGTGCTTTGACCACACAACAGTCCCGTCTCTTCTTCATTTCTACTTTGTTACCTGAATTATAGGGTTGTAAGATGTAAGAGATGTCAACCTCATTCTGTTCTGTTCTGATGAACACTGCATTACTGTTTTCTTTGCTGATATACTTCATAAATAACCAAGTCTCAGATGGTTACAGGCACATGAGGGGTAGGTACTACTAAAACCCTTGTGCTGGCTGCGGCAGGTACATTTAAAAAGAGACCTTCATGTTTAGGATGACACAGTTAAAGTTTCCAGGAAAGCTGTGTTTGTTAAAAGAACTCAAGTCAAGTAACTATTTTTGAGAGTTTCTCAACTTTAGCTTTGTGCTTTGTTTGTATTTTCTTGTTTTAAGAAGAAAGGGGGCTTGTAACAGAGATCCTTAAGTCATATTCCTGCATAATATTTTAGTGGATAAATTAGAAATTTTGGGAAGAAGAGAAGGCAAGGTAAGGCAAGGCAAGGGAAGGTGAAGTAGTCCGTGTCCTGAGTAGACATAATACATAAAATGAAGTAGTGACGAGTCACCTAATAAAATGCAGCCTGAAACCCACAGCCTGTTCAGATCTGGCTAGTACAGTGAAGTAAGCAAGTTGGCTACAGCCTCTACTTATATGTATATATGTATTTATTTACACACACTATATTATTATATAGTGTGTGTATATATAAAAGAGGTTATAGACTGTGAAAAGGTGGACTGGTTTTAGCACCTGAAGATCAGACCAAAAGGGAGAATTCAGTGAAAAATAATGAGCATCTCTCTTTCTCTTTGTTTAAAAGTGTCACTTTCTTCTTAATCTCTGCTATCAGGCAACATATTATGGACATTTGCCATTGTGTATAGTTACCCTCTACAACACCATTTAGGTATATAACACATTTGCTGCAGGTTCATCATAGATGATAATATATATCTATCCTTGTAGCTTTGTAAAATTCTAAATTTAGCAGACAGTCCTTGTACCTTTGGTCACCACCAAAAAATTCAAGTGGTTTAATGTGAGATGCTAAAGGATGGGGACATTCCTACTAGAAAACCAGTTTCTTTTCATTAAACCAGTGCTGTTTTGCTTGCATGTATTTTTCTATATAGATTTTAAAGGGATTCTAATTTTTGCTGTGAGTGTATAATACCCAACTCAATAGAATCCACCTCTGAGAATGAATAGTTAACATGTAATGAAATGTTACAGTATCATTTTATAAAATTAATATTAAAACAAATTAATTTATTTCTAGATTCTGTTTCTGCTTAGAGACCTTACTAATAACTGTAGTAAGAATATTGTGGCTCTGTTAGTGCATGTGTATTTTTATTTAGTTCAATGTTTATACATATGTATCTCATGAGATAAATTCTGGACAACGGTTATTGTACCCTCCCTTTCCTGTACATCAGTTCAACTTTCACTGAAGCATAAGACAAAGCTTTGTCTGGTCTCTGAAGACCTTTTGGAAATCACTACATTGAATTAAAGTTCTAAAGCAAAGATATATAGGTAAGGAAGGGATCTTGAGCTATACGTTTTGACCACCACTGGCATTAATGCAGGATAAAGACAGACTGCACCTTTCAGATTATCTGTTCTAACCTCAAACCTCCACAGGGAAAGTTTTCCACAACTTTCCCATTGTGTAATGTTAGACCATTGAATTATACTTGTAGTCAGAAATCCTTTCCTAAAACTTAAGCAATATCCTCTTTCTTACAAACTATACTAGTTACTTCTGTCCTGCCTCCAGTTGACACAGAAAACAACTGATTTCTCTTTATTATAACCCTTCTTGTGATGAAAAAACAAACTAAATCCTAGCCCTTCAAACTTTTCCTTGCCTGTTTTCTATGTAATTGCCTTCCCATACAATTTCCATACTGCCTAAGATTGTTCTTAAAGTGTATCTTTCTTAAAAGATGCTTAAAGCAACCCTGCTTGGGTCTTGCCACTGCACTCGAAAGAGGACTAATGCTTGACTGATATTGCCTGTGAACCACCTTGCCCCCAAGCTCCTTTCCTGTTGCCTGGATAGTCCCCGTTTTCTGTTTCTGAATTAGATTTCTTTTTGTGAAACACAGTCCTTTGCTGAACTTCTGCTTGACTTTTGAATCACGTCTCTCATGTTTATTACCATGTTAAGTCCAATAGTATTCTGAGTTCCCTTTTATGTGCTCTTCCAGTACTCCCAGTATAGCAGCAAACCATTGACTTATACCTTAAGGTTATTTTTCTAGGTGTTGACTTTGCTCAATCCCTGTTTTCCTAGATCTTATTTCCCTGACTGTGTTTATGAGAATGTTGCACAGGACAGCATCAGAAATATTACTGAAGTCACGACTATTACAGCTCATGACTCCCACTGAACTACTAGGCTGGGTATACTGTCAGAAGAGAACATTTAATTGACATAGTTTGTCCTTATGAAGCTGATTTTGACTATTTCTTACTATTTTATCAACCTAAACATACATTTGCTGTAGTGTATTTTCAGTTATCTTAGTTGGCTACTTTATCTGTAATTTTCCTAGTGCTTATTTCAGTGTTCTGGTTTCACACAACACCAATGTCTCTTTGTCCTTCTGCCAGTCCTTCTCTTTTTGTTTTTACACTCCTCAACGTTTTTTTCTCTCTGCTCTATTTTTTTTCCCCCTCAGATATTTTGCAAAACCATATCTAAAACAGATACGGTATTTATCTTTCTCTGGCCAGATTATCCTATTTCATTTTGTTGCCAAAAGCTCTCACTAATGACTCAGAAATTGTTCGGCTAATTTCCTAAAGCTGTGTGAAATCCTTTGACTACTATTTTTAAAAATTATTCTTTTAACTTATTTCCCTCCTCCCCCTTGGCATGTAGTAGAGTTTTCCAAGTTTAACACTCTTGGTAAAAAGAAGTGCTAGATGTCCCAGTGCTTACATTGGCTACAACAATTTTAGGGAAATTCCCTCCCAGAGCTCTCCCATGTGGCTAGCAATACAGAGACTATAAATATAGCCAAACCACAAGCATTTTTACCACTTTAGCTGATTTATGCAACATGATGGTGAAAATGTCATCGGGCAATTCCTGTACTACCATTCCTGTATATGTTAGAGGAAAAGTTGAAGAAGTTTTTAAACCTGAGATTTGCAGGTAAGTGCCTCTGATTGATTTGGCACAGCATGCCAGAAAACACAGCAAATATAACCAATTTTACAAACCAGTGAGGCCACTTTTTTCCAATGCTATATGAAAATAAATATGAAAAATCTCTAAGAAACATACTTTTTATTCTATTTAATGCACAATATATGCATGTGTTTCAGTTTATCAGGCTGCTGGTTCATGAGGACTCACAGCATTCCAAATCATGGGTCTGAACCAATTTCCCAGTAGTTCCATTCTAAGTCAACTGGAATACATGCATTTTCTTCTGTTATCTGTAGTTTTGAAATACAATTTGAATAGAGCAAACTTCTTATTAATACTCTTAGTAATTATGAATTATAACTGAAAAATCCAGGGTGTTAAGGTACTTTTTTAATAGAAAACAAATTCTATGAAGGATCTTAATTTCTGTACTTTAACAAAGCTGATAGCTTTTGACAAAGAATGAACAGCCCTCAGAAGAAGAAATCATATAGCTAAATGGAAATATTCTCCCTAAACTAGGCATCTTCCCTCCTTTACAAAAAAACACACTACTCCCAAGGTGGGAATTGCTGCCAGTGTTCAAAACAGTCACGTGGAGTGAAAAGTATTTTAGTTTCAGTACATAAAAATGGCCTCAAAGTGTCACTAGAGAGCTATCGATAATCTGTTTAGAACTAAATTTCAAGGTTTTTGGGCGGCTTGATCTTTTCACTCAAGAGCCACTTGTAACTTAATCTTTCTTGTTGATTACTGTGCCCATCACTATGTGTGGCCATGAAAATGCCCTGGCCACTTGTACACAGATGGCAAGGCTTTCACAGTTCGACTTTTATGAAGGTGAAGAGCACGAAGTGAGAAAAGAAACTTAAAAAAAAAAACTGAAGAGAAAAAAAAAAAAAAAAAAAAAAAAAAAAAGAAAAAAAGAAAAGGAAGTTGGTGATTTATTCTCTCTCCCTTCATAATCTTGACCAAGACAAATAGAAATGTGGTTCTAACAATGGTAGGAAGTGAAGCACCCTACTTTTCTGCATTTGGCTTGGAAGCTTCTCTAGAGTAGAGACTGTCTCTCATATATATTTACACAGTGCCTGGCACAAGCAAGACTCATTTAATCTCGGCCTTTTGAGCCTACATCACAATATAAATACTTCCTAATAGTAGTAGTCTTACAGAAATTAAACTTTATTTATGCTGCTGTTTAGAAGCAGTCTCAGCCATGCTCCTCCTTCAGGATTCCAGCTGTCCATGTCACGGTCATCTGCAATTCAATTGCCTTTAATGCAGCAGATTCATGTGAAAGGAAGCCTGCAAGTATGGAAAATTTTAAAATGTCCAGTTTCCCTTGCAAATGGTGCATTTCTGACAGGTATGTTGGTTCACTCAAGTGCTGCTGGGATATTCAGCTCCCTTTTACAGTCTTACTTGAACTTGTGTGGCTTTCCTGAAGAGCTGTGCTAGAGGTGTCCTCATTCTATCTTTGTCACAGAAGATAGAGTGTATTATTTCTCCTAGAATCCTCAGGAACAATTCTGCACTTCCATCTTCTGCATCTCTATGTGACAGCCATGCAGAATGTTTCTCCAACAACTGCTTCTTGCAGTTAAACCTGGTACACATACTATGAAGAATTTAGGAGTAGGGAAACTTCAGAAATAGTTTTGTTTCTACTTCTATATATCCACAGATTATTAAACTAATGACTATCATAACATGTATGCAATAACAACAACATGCAAATCAAGGCCCTAAAGCCTCTTTAGAATAGATTAGATTAGATTTGCACTGGGATTTAAATAGAGAACAGTTGGCTTTGAATCTCTCTGTTTATTAAAGCTGATGGTCCTATTCTAACATCACTTGAAAGACATTTTCTCCTTCTTTCTCCCCTTTGGCCAAATTTATAATAACATCAGAAGCTTCATGATCTTGAAATGACAATTTGCTGTACAGGCAACATAAAAGCAAAGAAATCATCAGATAACACAGCTTTCAGTGGACATCAATGATGACCAAAAAGTATTGCTTTTACATTGAAAATAGCAATTTTTTTCTGATGACTTACCCAGATGAGCTTTTGAATATATTTCAGCAATATCACTTCACTGTATAAGCTTGTTAAGTGTTGGACACACTCCATGTGATGGAGGCAGAGGAAAAGCCAGGTCTCGTGAACCTCCAGGGTATAAACTCTCACATGTATAATAAGGAGACTAAGTTTCCAGTGGCATTTCATTTCTGTCATTCCTCACAGCAACATGTGAAAGTGCTCCTGTCCCTTTTGCCAGTGTGGTCCTATGGGTCTTCAGTCTCTTAATTCATGTAAACACAGCCACTTTCTTGTCCCTTTATTGCACACCATTTCATGTGAATTCCAGGTGGATGCTGCATGGAA
Source organism: Scytalopus superciliaris (assembly GCA_013400415.1). Lineage (NCBI taxonomy): Eukaryota > Metazoa > Chordata > Aves > Passeriformes > Rhinocryptidae > Scytalopus > Scytalopus superciliaris. The sequence continues at coordinate 230,725 of VXBX01008449.1, read as the reverse complement.
GAATCAAATGTATTTCTCTTATCATCAGCAACATTTACAGGGAACTTTTATAAGTGCATTGCATAGCTTAACTTCCCTCTCACAGACTGTGATGACAACAGAATGAGGCCAAAATGAGTCCTTCCCAAAATCTGTTATCTACTTTAGTATACATTTCACATTTTTTCTCCATGTAAGCCTTAACTCGTAAAGTTGTTAAACATCAGAATAAAATATTGTAACAGTTTTCAAATATACCTGTACAAAAACATCCAGGAGAAAAGATTCAGAGAAATTTTGGAATTATTCTCACTCTACAATTTTAAATTATCTTCCTAGACATTTATTAGAAAGCAAAAACATACACAGGATATGCAAAAATAGTACTGGAGGAAAAAAAGGAAAAAAAAGTCATGCTCCTTCCTGTATTCTGAGTATCAGTCCATGATTTCTGCCACTTTGATTGACTACCAAGACGGAAAACATTTGCTGCCCAGTCTCCTCAGAGGTGCTATATCTGGTAAGTTTACTTAACAGGCTCCTGAACTGCAATGTGGGACTTATGAGTGGCCCAATGATTCATTCCTGAAAAATGTTACCTTCATCAATTTTGGACTTAGTTTCATTGGTGGTTTTTGGAAGGAGCACTCCAGTGTAAGAAGTGTCTCTCATAATTCAATTACATTTTTTTAAAGACAGAAAGGGGGTACTTTACACCTCTGACAGCATTGCTCCAAAGGGCTAGAAAAAAGCAGTTTCCTGCTTTAGTTCCTAAAGTCTGGTAGTCGGGTTTCTTTTTTCTGTTCCTCTCATTTTGTAAAGGCCTGCCTATATAGGCCTTAATTCACTGGTTCAAAGTGATTATTTTCCAGTGAGAATGGATGGGTTTTGCTTCCTTTGAACAGAAGATGTCTATGCTTGTAAGCATGGCTTTTGTGTCATTGAATTAATTTAAAGTATTCAGGGTCTACCTAGCAAGTTTCAGAGAGATAACTACTCCAGTATAGGCTAGCAAGTAATTTCTTGCAGCTATAGGCACTACTCCGTGGGAACAACTTACCTAACAAATAGATCCATAGGTATTTTATTTTCTCTCTCTTTTTTAGAAACTAAGGTGTGAACTTCAGGAGATAAGGTCTAGTTTGGACTGTACCTAAAATAAATCTCTAGTCAGTATGGTCTTTGTAAAGAGCAGCTATCAAACATCTTATTATCAACAGTATCCACTGTGGTGCTGGAAAAGACCTCAGAAGCTAGCATTGCCTCTCAGCATTCTCAAAACATTCCCTCTTCAGTACTCTTCTAGTGTGGGTTATTGTATACATGGCCACAAGAACTATCCTAAGAATCCTAACTCCTGGAATATTTACCTGCTTGGTGATAAAAATGCATACACCACCAGTAATGTTTCCCTATACTTGCTGTTCTAAAATCAGAATTCTGTTAGGTGCAAAAAAAAAAAAAAAAAATAAATAATACCCTCCCCCCCTTTTAATCGAATATAATTGAACAATGCCCTTGCTATTTTAACTAAATTCATCATATCTTTGAGAACTAACAGTCCATGTATCTTGTTTGGGACTTTCTAACTGCAAGTATTAATGTCTCGTTTCATGTAGTATCTTGATAGTCCTGTTCCTGTTCTGGATAAACAGACCTTCCTACAGCAAAGACTAAGGGCAAAGATGTACAAATAATACTTGTAACCTTTCTCAAGACTTCAAAACATTCTAAAAACATTAATGGAAGTTTTATGTCACCTCCATCAGATAATATTACTGAAATCCTAAAAAAGGGGCATTCTGAATCCAAGTCTCTCTCTTTCATATAGAAAGTGTACTCAATAATACAGGCCAAATTTACATATTCCTAACCCTGTACTTTAATCACAGGGCAATCTTTGGTCACTCATCTGTTTATGCATAATTGCCATTCTGATCCCATTGCTAATCCTCCTCTATCTTCCCAATAGGCAATGTTCCCACTTTTTCAACAGTTGTCTCAGTAAATGCATCATGAAACATGCTGCTATGTCTTCCCTTTCCCAATTCTCTAACAAGCAACAGGTCTTAGAAGCTCAACACCATACTGGCTTTCAGTAAAGTACTTTCAGTTACTTTCTACTTCTTCATAGCAAGATCTCTTATATTCCTTTATTTGAGTAACAGGAGCCTGCCTGGCCTGCTTGCCTCTGCCCTGCTGGACTCACTGCAATGCAAATAGTTTCCATCCATTGTCAATTACCTGAAGACCCCATATTTGTAAAGAGAAGAAATTAACCCCACTGTCTACAATATAATAAACAATATACCATTTTTCACTTGCTGCTTACTTCATGAAGAAAAGTACCTGCTTTATTCTATCACAGTGACCTGAGAATGGTGAAAAAAAATTAAAAAATATCACAAGATAGAATCAGGATGTTTTCAGCTAAGTTACATCATTGTGGAAAACACATTTTACCTCAGTCTCTTAAAACAAATGAACACTGAAACAAGTCCAGTATCACCAATGATGACCTTTTACTACTCTTTCACTATACAAATAACACAAAGACCAAATTCATAGGACTGATTTTGCAGGAAACCATTATCCAGCATTACACCTTCAGACTAGTATGTGTATTATTCTAGGTGGGATTTTTGTTGTTTGTTTGTTTGTTTTTTAAAAAGACAATATGAAAGGACTTGGAATTTAGAAAACCCCAACCAAAACAGATGAAAACCTTTAATCTTCATCTACTCATCTGCAAGTGAAGTTCAAGAGCTAGCTCTTTCAAACAGTACCATGTAACAAAAAACATTCTTAAAACACAGACATCATAATAAAGGAGTAAAACTCTTGCATATGCATCTAATACAACTAAACAGGAGTTTTTAGGTATGTCAGAAGTTGATACATGAAGACTTGATTTGTATCCAGGGGTTGTGTACACAAGCGGGAAGGTGACGGCACTCTGCAGAAGCCAAAGCCTAGGCTCCACTTTCCTTACCCGGCTCGTCTTTCTCTTTTCATTCCTTGCTTCCTAGCCTGAAGGCAAAGTCTCTATAACATATATTTTATATCTCCAGATACAAAACTGGAGTACTTGAAGTCAGACACTACTATTTGGAGTCTGAAATGAAGTTTAGATATTATCAAGATAGGTATGAAATTTGAAAGGGTTTTTGTACAACCAAGTTATATTCTTAAACAAGGATTGGTCTGAGTAAATAAACATAAAAGTAAATCTCTAGAGCCCCATGTCAGGCAAAATCAGATTCCAGTGTAAGTTTTACCTAAAAATATGACATTGTTGCAGCACAGCAGAAGTTATCTTGTTCATAGCAATGATAACATTCTGCTTAAAAAGAATCACAGCAACCCACGATACAGGAAAATAAGTTTGAAATCAAACATTTTAAACTCATATGCATTCCAAGAGAATTTGTTGAAATTACAATACTTATTAGCATTTTTATTGAGGCAACCAATGCAATTAAAAAAAGTACAAATCTTTCTCAGTAAGAATATGAACCACCTGACCATTCACTAACACCCAGCCCCTTCATTTTCCTTGTACATAAATAAGGATGTTCCACAATTGCACAGAAGTGACTACTCAGTCCCTCAGGGACTGAGGGAGGATGTTCTTGCACAATTCTTTGACAGGAGGAAGCATTTCAAAACTCCTCAATTTCCACTGTTCCTAGCCCTTACTCCCATCTTCTTAAACCATACAGTAGAAAACTGGTATCATCAAATTTCACCCAACTGCTGGGACCAGAAGAGCAGACGCAACTGGTATTCTTAACATGTATTTTTGAAACTCTACTAGTGTTAAGACTTGGAAAGATATTTCAAGACAAGCCAAGTCATGGAATGACAAAGCCCCAAGCCAGAAGCCCAGCTTCCCCAGGGCAGAAGCAATTCTACACCCCTATGAATAGGAAGGACTTCAGAAAACACCAGCTGGGCAAGAAAAGAACATGAAAGTTTGGGAGGTTAAGAAAAACTTTATAAGAACTTTACTAGCAATTGTTTTCTTCATATGTACACACATAATTTGGAAAAAAAAAAAGAAAAAAAAAAGAAGAAATTCAGACTTTTCTTTAAGAATCCTTGGATTTAAATATATATATATTTATTAAAAAGAGACATTGATTCTATGGCCAAGACATTGTGTGTCTCAGAACAGGTTTTTACAGCCATGTTATAAAAACCCCTTAGCAAGAAGTTATGCACTAGACTTCAAACACATGTACTCCAAGAATGACACTGGTGTGGAGGATCTTGTTTTACATCCATTTATTTTTGTCCCTCAGCAATTATAGCATAGTTTCAATACATTTCTAAAGCTATAGAGAAATACCAGGGCAACTAGAGTACATACAAGCCAAAGTTAAAATGGTAGACAGCTGAATTAAAAAACAAACCAAACCAATCAATGAAACAAACAAAAAAAAAAAAAAAAAAAAAAAAAAAAAAAAAAAAAAAAAAATAAAGAAAAAGAAGTATGCATTCAGCAGGAAATATATACTTCATTCAGTTTAGGCTTTGTTCTTTAGGGAACAAGGTGCTAACGTGCCATTTTCTCATAAAATGAATCATAATTGCTTCCAAAGAGTTTCTGCTGAAAATGTAGGTGGAAGCAAATAAGTGTAACACTAAACTTTCTCCTATAAACTTAGAAGCAACACTTTCTTGAATCAATTTCCACCCTCCAAACACCACTGCTGCTTTTCTTACATGAACTCACTGTTTTATTAAGGCATAATATGCCCTGAGCAATACGCTGGAAATTAGCCAAAAAGCCTAACAATTAAAAGGCAAGCACCAAGTGATTTTTTTATACACAAATTTGGAAATCTGTTTTGAAACTCACCTGTACTTGGGAGTAGCACTTGAGGGAAAAAAAGAAAATATTGCTTTTAATTACTTTGAACAGAATGGCAGTGTTAATTTCCCTTTTCTCCTTCCAGGCTAAAGTTTTCAAGCTAATAGTCTAGGTACCAAAGTAGGACCAGCATACCAAGATGTAAGTGGGACATCTGTTCTACAGCTTAATTTTTAAGCAACTCGTCATAAAAATTGCATTGCCCCACCCTAAGCAATCCAAATTAAATCTTATTTTCCTCAAGAGGCAAGGCTCTCATAGACTGGATGCCTCTGGTCTTAAAAGCAAGATGGAGCCTGGACAGGAGAATCACACACTGTACATGCTCAGACTGCCTTCCAGTCTCCCTTTTAAAGCCAGAAAAGCCTACAAACTACCTGGTACACTGCACAGTTTCTCTCTAAGATGCACGCTACTAGAGTCCAGGATCCAGGAAGGTAGTTTTTCAAAGCTAATGCTAGCACCACACATGACTTTCTCTGTACAAATTTAGGCAATACTGGCTAGTCCCTTTAAATTACCAGAGTATCCATAAAAGAAAGACAACCAAATTATACATTTTATTCACATTTATTTTTCGCTTTTAGTGTGCTCACAGAAAATTAGAACACCTTAAGCAGGAGTTTAATAGCAATTTTTGTAAGCAAAGTTACATTCCATCTCTAAGTCAAATTGGTCAAAGCTTCTCCAGTATTTACAAAAACATGATAGACAAGATGCTACACAAAAAAAAACATTGCATCTGAAGAGTTTTCCTTTATTTTCAAAGACAACTGGAAAAGAAAGCATTGTCTGCTGTAATTAAAAACATACCACAGTATAAACAGTAACCATTCCACTTATCACAGCTTGGTTGAGTTTAAAATTTGTGTTTAAAAGGTCCAAGATGACTGCAGTTTTACAAAAATGGGCAGGGTGGAAAGAGTTGCAAACTTCATGTGCTTCTGGATATCAAGATTTGTTTTTTTATACAATAGTCACAGTTAAAAACACCCTGCTGGTAATACATAATTACACTTTATTAAGGTCATAAACCAGCAATAAACAATAAAGCCTATACAACTTGTATTTCTACTTAATCACTGACTGATACAGCTAACATGAGATAAGTGAAAAGTTCCTATGGTTTAAATGAATTCCTAAGACTATGATCTCTTTATCTGGGTATTGATTTTTATTTTTTTTTTCCTTTTTCCTTTCCTTCTTAATCAAGACTTGTAGTGTTGTAAACCTTATAGAACATCTGCCTCACAAAATACATCGTAATAACTTTCTTTTAAAAAAAAGACTAACCCCTTACATCATTTCTGGCGGGGCGCGCTCCCGGCAAGGGCTGCGCGCCCCGGGTTCCCCACTGCGGCCCCTGTCACTTCATTTGATATCCCTTATTGACCCACCCATCTCCTTCATATATGGGCATGTCCATAGACCGATCGGCAAAAGTTTTATAATATGAAGAGAGTTGCAAAGTATGAAATTAAAAAAAAAAAAAAACCAAAAAAAAAAAAAAAAAAAAAAATAAAAAAAACCAAAAAAAAACCCGAACAAACAAAACAAAAAGTANTTAAAAAAACCCAAAACAAACCCGAACCAACAAAACAAAAAGTTAATACTGATGAAAAGAAAACCCCAAAAAAACCAAAATATAGAGGGTGGGAGAGGAGGGCGGAGGGGGGCCCCCCCC